>JANPWX010000094.1:3198175-3309451 GCA_024734555.1 Trochalopteron elliotii
CACTTTCCAAATTTTTCCTTTCATGAAGTTATATAAAGGGACCGAAAGAGAAATGATTGCACACTCACATCATTGTGACTGGATTTTCTCAGCTCTTCTATGACAAGCCCAGGGTTTCAGCTGTTGGATGTTTGAAAGGAAGAGTAATCACTTGGGGTTGGATGTCATCCAGCAGAAGTGGAAATTACTGAATTCAGCAAACAGTCAGGGTGATGTCCTGGCTCTTGGCTCCTGTGGAGGGTCTTTGGGGTGTGCAGGGCCCCCCTGGTCAGGCAGGGCCATCCCATCACCTGGGGCAAGGTGCAGACAGAGGTGAGTGCTGTGGGAGCCTTGCTCTGACAGCCAAACCCTGGCATGGGGACGTGCATGGGGCCATGGAAGCCTCCTTTGGAAAACCCATTTGTTTCCCTTGGGCTGATCTCAAGAGGAGACATTTCTTACTTGTGCAAAGTGTCAGAGCCCAGACTCCAGGATGGAAATTTCAAGCATAAAACTTTGCACAATGGTTTTGATGAAACACTGAAATTGCAATGAAAAAGAAGCAAGTCAGGACTTTTGAGCTAGCTGGTCTTTATTCATAGATCCTTTTAGGTTTATAGATAAGAGGCTGTGAGGTGGGAAAGCTCCACACTCCAAGAAGAGCAGGATACTATTTGCATTTTGGATGCAGTGATTAATTAGCATGGACAGAAAGAAGTGTATTTTTACGTAAAAGTACCTATGCAGCAGGTAAAAATCCTACTGGTGACTATGGACCACTTTATGATATTGGTGCCTGAGCGAAACCTCTGAAGGACCAGAGAATGACCTTGCTTGGGTAAAACTTTTTCCTAGCTTTCTCACAGCAAAAGATGTATACACAATTGCAGCGATTTAGCCCAAAGCCAGGTCTGTACTAAAAAACATTTACAGCATCTCGACTTTAGGAAGGGGACAAGGCACTAAAAATATTTTGGGAAAGGAAGAAGCTCTGGTGTAGAGACACTGTTAACTTAAAGCACCTAAAATGATGTGTATGTCTCCTGCACACCTTAGCAAAAGCAAGAGGACTGTGTCTGTGAATGAACAGGTCAGCTTCTCTTCTGTCTGAGTGAGGCAGGGAGTGGGGATTTGGCCAATGTAGCAAAATAGTCAAAAGCAGGAGGCATTCACAGAAAAACAACCAAAATAATCAGCTGCCTGGAGGGACTGGGTTGTAAGAAGAGATTACAGAAGTGCTTACTCAGTTTCTGAAGCAGCAGCAAGAGATGGCCCAAACAGCTGCCCGTGATGATTTGAAAGGTGGAAGCACCAGGGAAGTTGAAATGGGGAAAAAAGCAGAATAAAGAAGATATAACTGAATAATGTAATGGAAATAAGAAAGGCAGCTGAAACACATATCAGGGAAAGCTTCCAGGGGATGAGCAGCATTAGACTGCAGAGGAGGCTCTCAAAGGAAATGGTGGAATCCCCATATTTTGAAACATTAAAACCAGAGTAGACAAAGCAATCATGAATATGCTGAAGGAAATAATCCTATTGTGGGATGGGATGAACATGCTTGTCTGGCATTGCTTATGCAAAGATGTACTGCTTTTCTTTTTTCCTGTTGAAGTCAATTCATTTTTTCCCCTTCACCTCTCCACTTCCATTCCATCTATTTGCATCTGTCTCCTCGTGTCTCACAAACAGATCATGAAATGTATTATTCTTTTGCTGTATCTACCACGTATGTGTCTTGATGGGTACCTGATGCCAACTGTAAATAGCAAAAGAATTCATTAGTTAGATAAATTAATCAAGTTTCCCATGAATGGCATGCAAAGGGTTCTATAATTATTTCCAAGTTGGGTTCTAATTTCCTTTCACACTTAAAAATTAAATCCAATCACATCTTCTAATTTTTGTCCTGGGGAAGCAGAAGGGGGTGGAGAAGGGAAGACAAAGAGAAAAGGAAAGGAAAGTGGAAGGGTAGCCGCTCAGCCTTTCTCACACATGATTTTCATTCTGTTGTGCCACCTAAGCAAGTACCATATTCCACTTCTCCAAGTTGTTTAGACAGCTGAGATCCCTTTAATTACCATGGGCACATGGCTGCTGTCAGTTGCTGCATATCTAGGCATTCTCTGCCTTAATACTTTGAAATAATTTAGATGCCCCTCTCTTAATTCACTGTGGTTTATGAAAGTGAACCCCAGGAAAGCCAAAGGAATACTGTGGATGGAGTCATTTACCTCAGTGTACAGGAAAGTGTGCAGCAAGTCCTGGACAGCTGAGAGGAAACTTCACAACCTTCAGTCATTTTCTTCCTTGCAGATGAGCTCTGGCAGTGGGGGAACTGCAAAGTTCCTTTCTCCTCCTGTCCCTGTGCCAGAGCTCACTGGCCTTGTAGCACAGCTGGCAGCAGGGAACATGAATTCATGCCTGAGCTCTTTCTGCACATAGTTTGGCATATTAGCTCACATGCTGATGAAACAGGATTTCAGCTAAGATGCATAAAAGGGAAATTTCTTGGCTAAATGTGAGGTTCTGCACAGAAATATTAAGGAAAAGGAAATCTTGGGAAATACATTTTCTCTTAATATATTAGATAGTTCTCTCTCTGTGTTGCATTTCCATTGTTCTTAAAGGAACTATTTGATTATTATATATTTAAAGTATTTTTTACAATGGTATTTTGTGCATTTTAATAATTTTCATACCTCGTTCTTTTTATTGAAAGCAAAAATCTAATAAAAAGATTTTCTTGGCACAGTTTAAATTAACTTTGGTTTGAAAGTTAGTCCCACATAAGATGTGTTTATTAGGCTCCTGCAGTCTGGCAAAGCCTGTTTACAGAAAATAAAGATCCTCCCCACTGCTCTGTTTGAGGTTGGAATTGATAACACATTTCACAAGTTCAGAGATTTTGAGGGTACTGAAATCTAGAGATAGGAAATGTCCTGATATTCTATAAGAATATTCTGTAATACAGTAAAAGATCCAAACACACATGAGCACAGCTGGTCTCTCACCCCACCACGGGCCTTACAAGAATAATTGCTGTTCCCCTTCCCGTTGAGGTTTGGAGCATCAGTGATGCTTACAGCTTTTGGAAAAGTTGTCAGCTTCTCTTCAACAAAATTTTTAAACTTTTTAGAGAATTTTTCAATCTACTGAAGTAGAAATGTGAGGTTGAGGATAGGAGAGCAAATTTCCCAGAGTAAATTCCTTTACATTTTTCTGGGGTTTGTTTCTGTAAAGTTTTTTAAGGAAAGCATTCATGGATGAAAAAGTAACTAGCAATTTTTAATAGCTTGCCCTCCAGTCAATTCTTTTATCATATTTTTTAGCAACAGAAAGGAAGATGGGTGCTTTAAGATGCCATACAAAACTGTTGGCACGTGGTAAAAGCAATATAAGCAATATTCTGTTATCTAATATGCCTCTCTGAGCTGACCATCTTTACCTTACCCAAAGAACATGAAAATTGCAACAGGTTAATATTCAATTAACATATAAAAATAACTTTTAATAACCAGAAAAAAAATTAAATTCTTTCTATGACATGGACAAACTCCTATTTCAACATGCCTTAATATTTTCATGGATTCACAGCCATCAACAACAAACATCCTTAGAAATGTGAAATTATTCAGAAAATTAGGAAAAATACTTAGTTTTCTATTAAAAATAAAAGGATATTTTAAGCATTGGCCATTTTGCCCAATTTCTACTACCTGAGATAGATAAAATCCATTTCAGTTTGATTATTATCACACAAAATTAGGATTAAGATTACCATCTGCAGTGATGATGCATTCTAAAAATTCAAAACATTCCACTTTTGAGTGTTTTTTTGATATTTTGGGGTAGTCCTAGGAGAATTTCATGCTTTCTTGATAATAATGAGGATGATAAGTTACTCTTTGGTAGTGCAGAGTAACAGATGTACATCCAAAGAATTTCAGTCACTCTGTGACTTAAATATTAGGTGGTCACAGAAAAAATACACTCAGAGAGGAGTGTATTTTTTCTTACTTGTTTTCCCAGCTGACATGGAAGCTGTTTTTTTATGTTAAGACTTCAAGCATTTAAGCCAACAAGAGGTAGAACCAGAATTATCAGTGACTTTTGGAAGCAGAAACAGTGCCCATCTAAACACCAGTGGAAATATTCTCGTACACTTTTGCAATGTCTGCAGCACCACCTTTTCATTTTCAATCTTTTCTTACTTAGCAACCAAAAAAAAAAAAGTTTGAATTGTAGTCTGAGAAGTGTGCTATAATTATCTTTACAATCTGCTCCAATTACATACTGTCTTACGTCTGACATCTACCATTAGCAATTTTGCAGAAATGGCAGTAAACATTTGACAATTACTGATCTCACTACTTACCTGCATCAACTGATTTGCTCTGTCTTTGTGGAAGTAGAAAGCTTTTGCATTCCTGAGGCAGTAACTTTACCTTTGAGAAAATACTGCTGTCATCATCACTTTCACCATCACAATCCATGTAACTCAGCTAAATCCAAATAATTAGTACTCAGTCTTAGCTCTTTGTCACCTTTTAGTCTGTGCACCTCAGTGCTGGCTCAACTGGTTCTGGATACTTGTTCCCAAAAAGCAAGTAGACATTTTGGTCAGCCTCCAGCAGACATAGTGCAACCTCAGGGTTGCCCTCTGGAAAGCCAACCCTCATTCCTCCCAGCCCAGAGATCTCTGTTTCCTTCTGGCCAGACTCTTCATCTCTGAGCAATTGCCACAGGCAAGGTAATTTTTCCTCTTTTTTTGAGAAAACTGTCTAATTTGATCCAGTCCTGAATCTCCCGCATTTATTTTTCTCTCAGAAAGGAACCACTTCTTCCTTCTGACATTACCATGAGGTTCTGACAGAGGTCTTCAACAAATTTCTGTTGTAAACTCAAGTGTGCAGTATCAGCTTCTGTATGAGCTGAAGTCTTTTAGGACTTGCTGAGACCTAGACAACATTTGAGGAGAACTGTATTCAAGCTTCTTCATAGAAAGACTTTTTCTGGAAGATCTGGCTTCCTTTTGTTGCTCAAAACTTTACCCTGAAAAAAAAATCTCACTGGCCATTTGCAAAAAAAAATCCTGCCAAAGTTTAAATGACAAGTGTTTGCTGTTTACATGGCCATTTGTGAAACAGGCCAGAAGTTTTCTCCTTCACATGACGTTTCTTTATTTGATTCATGAGTGCAAAACCCAGGATTTTGCACTAACCTGGTTCTGCAGGCAAAGACTCCAACCACACCCCTATTTGTTATTTAAGGTGCATGATTTATCACTGCCTCAGGGAGGCACAGAAGAGGAATTTCTTACTTGTGAATTTATGTCAATTTCTGTTAAATAATTACATGGAAGTCGAGTTCAGTTCTGGAAACAGGATTAACCAGCAGTTATTTTCATTTCTGTGTGCTCTCTGCAAATGTTTAGGTCATTGATTTAGTCTTCACCTTGCTTACACAGCAGATTAATGAATTATGGTTGGACTTGGTGAACTTAAAGGTCTTTTCTAGGCTAAATGGCTCTGATTCCATGAATTAATATGTACTTCTCAAACGAGGAATGAGGGCTCAGTGTCCCTGATGTGTGAACAAATGCACCTCAAGGTGAGCAGCCACATCTGGCAGCAGAGGAGGACCAAACATCTGGGCAGGACCAGGGCTGCAGACAGGGCTTGGCTCATCACAGTACTGATTTTCATTGTGCATGGACCTTTTTTTCTTTCCTTTCTAAGCCAAAAAAGTTAATGTTTGACTATTTATTTGGCTGAGCCTCCTTAAAGGCATGAGCTCAGTGGACCATTTTAATAACAGTAGACAGTGCTTCCTGCCCCCTCTTCTCTCTGGCCCTGGGAGCTATTCTTACCAGGAAATACTGAAAGTCCACAAACACGACATCACTGGCCTACAACCCCATGTCAGCAGCTCAGATTAATCATCTTTACCCTGTTTAACTTTCGGTGACAAGCTTTTACATTTGTGTTTTAAATAGCCCGTGAAATTCAGGTCAGGATTGACAGCTGGGAACTTCAGTTCCAAAGTTTGAAATTACTTCTTTCTTCATCTTCTTAATGCTTTTAAGTATAGACACCTGTCTAAGGTCTGTTGGCTTCCAGAGGCATTGGAGCTAAGAGTGAAATAATTTAATTTTTCAGGGTTATTATCCAAAGAACAGGGTAACATCTAGCTATGTAAAACCAGAATATTTACTTACATCATCAGGTGTTGTGAGGACCACTTATTTAATAGCACTTGTGTGTTTCTCCAAGGCATGCCATGAATTCCACAGATGCCATGTTTATCTAACATTAAACTTTTTTTTTGTCAATGTAAGGAAACAATTTTATTTAAGAACTGAGACAATTCTTATACATTAAAATGCCTCCAGTATTTCCTTCTGGTTTTAAGACTGTCCTTGAGATTTTACAAAAATGCTCTTTCACCACAATTAAGAGGGATAAGTTTTCACTTTCTGGGATTAAAGTCTTGCCTTTTGGAGAAAGCAGGAGAGCTTAGTATTCTCCAAGCAGGGTAATCCTGCATCCCAAGAACAGGTTTCAATCACACACCTTGATCTTGCTTCATTCCCTTTTCTTCCTCTTTTTCTACTTTTCCTTGGTTTGATTTTTAGCTGATCTGTTTACTGACTTTTAAAACCTCTCCTACATCACTTCAGAGGCAAGAGGAGGCCTCTTGCCTTGCCTTGCAATGTTATCAGATGTATGAAGTGCTAAACCACTGGAAGCAAGTGAGTACCTGACCTTGGGTTTGTCTGGGTACTAATGAGCAGGGAAAAAATAGATGGGATGAAATTCAAACCTTTGTATATTTTTGGTACAAGTCTGTATATGAACATCTTTATTTTGATGTGAGGCCTCCAGATCTAATGGGAATAGATTACAGCCTTCTTCTAAGCAGTTTTAGTTAAAAACTATCTAAACCACTTTTGTTTCAAATTAAACTGAAGTTATATCATTTAGCTTGCATCAGTTGGGAACAAATAAAAACCAACATGAAGCAAAAGTGCCATTAATCCAAAGTCAGAGTGGTTACACCAGTTAAATTGGTGTGACTGTCTGTAATACAGAAGACTTAGTGTCATACACTATTGAAATAATTTATGCAGATGAAATTCTGCCCAGGGGAAGATTTCAAGTAATTACTTCCTTTTCCTCAACCTTCTTTGTATAGAAAGTTTGTTAAATGTACTGATGCTTTGTCATTTTTTTGTTATTGCCCATCGAGTTAATGTGTGTCCTTGGTTTTCTTCTATGTAGCTCTCTGGAAAAATAAAACAGTTTGTATTGCAGGAAATAATTTGATTCACAGTTTTTTCAAGATTTCACCCCTCTCTGAGCTGTGATGCTGATTCAGCACAGGTGAGCTAATTCCAGATCTTCATATAATGTTTTCTGGGGTTTCACTTGAAAAAACTCGTGATGTGACTATTTCACACATACAAGGGAAGAGGACATTATTATGTCTTTAGCCAGAGTAGCCAGTTGATATCTTGCTTGAGTGCATTTTCAGGATGAAAATGCAGTTTACGTGAATTTGATATATTCTTTCATATAATGTTTTCATTGGGCTAAGACCTTCGTTTCTGAACACACCAGGGACAAACCTCCCAGATCCCCAGCTTCATCTTTCAGTTCTAAAGCCAAATATCCCTGTCTTCACTGCCTCCAACAATCCACACTCCTCACATTCCCTTGTGCCCTGGGACTCCAGCCACCACACTGGGGACTTTGTGCTCCATGTGACTTTGCTTCTGAAAAGCTCCTCTCTGACCCAAAGCTTTGGGCAGGGCACATCAGTCCCAGAGGCTTTTTTGCACCTTCTGCTCAGCCTGGATGAGGGATCAGCCTGGGCTGTGGCAACTGAATATTCCAGGACCTTGAAGTGCCTGCAGGGATGGTCCCTCAGGACTGGTGCTGAATGAGGTGCTGGAGGTGGGTGAGGAGAGAGCTGCTGGCTCAGAGCAAGCAGGGGATGTAAAATGCTCCTTTTCCTAGGAACTGCTGTTTACTCACCTTCCCAGGTAACATTAATGACAAGACCTGGTGGCACGTGCTCACCCTTTGGTAGTGTTCCCTGAATGGTTCAATGGTTCACCACCTGCCCCACTATTTCAGCTTTCTCCAGGCACCTAAAAGGACGAGCCAAAAATTTGTCCCTTTCATGCTTATTTCTGTTACAGAGAGGGGAGTAAAAACCCTCCTGTGTTGTCTTGTTTTTAAATGCCAAAGGAAAAGCGCTCTTTTCATGTAGCTTGAAAGCATGAAATAAATGTTGCAAAATCAATCACTGTTACTGTATGTAATGGATACTTTCAAAAGAAGTAGTCTTTTTTTTTTTTTTGTATGTTACTGTGTAACCACTCATGGCCAATTTTTTTTATTGGGAACTACTTGCAGTTTAGTGAAAGGGGTAATGCTGGGGCACAATTGTGATGGATAAGTTCATGGAAAGGCCTACATGAGAAAGAAATGCTCTGTGTAATGCAGATGTGATTGATTATTTTAGGGATATCACATGAAAGTTAAATTACCACTGTGAAAAAAGTGGCATTTAGAAACTCTTGAGTTACTCTGCTATCAGTTCGGTGATCAACTCAGAATTTCACATGCTTTTAGGATTATTGCTTGTTATGTGGTTGTGTTGTGGAATTGACAGATAGATAGTCTTGCCTTTCCTTCAAAAATCTAGATTGTTATTATTATTGCTATTAGGAATGAAATTCTATAATGGCTTTTCTAATACAGACTTAAATGATACTAATAAAGCAAAGTACTTAGTTCACTGGCATGTCAATAAACCATTAAAACAATCCATACATAATTCTAACTCTAATTGGTAGTATATTAAGAGCCTGAGTTTTTCTCAGGGAGACAGAATACATACCTCCTGCTTTCAAATGGAATTGCATTGGTTGTGGAGAGATGTACAAGATGAGTACTGGGGATTTAGCTTGGTTTGGACTTGTGTTCTTTTTGTTCAAATACAGGATTAAAAATATACAATGTTTATCTACTCTGTCTTTCTGTGGTAAATATGTATCAGAATTGTTACATTTGGCTTTCCCTGATGTAGGGCGAGAGAGACAGAGAGACCTTTTCACTTCTTTCAAAGTCTAATGAAGGAGTGGGGGTTTCAGCTCTGTTCCTCCTCAGTGCCCAGTCCCCATAGCAAGGCCCTACACCTCAATGCATCCAGGCTTGACCCATAGCCCTTCTTTCTGGGGCAGCAACTGGGGTCTTCTTCCTCTGCCTACCATCCATTTCCACAAAGTCTGCAGCACTCAAGTGTCTTTTTCCCCTCTGCCAAATTCAGCAGAAAGAGACAAATGCAAGAAGTCATGTTTATTAAAAAAATAAATTTGAACTAAAAGAAAAGGTAGGTGCCTAAGGTTTTTATTCCTCTTTGTAGGTCACTTACAGTCAAAAAGCTAGATTATATTCAGTGCCAAAAACGTTGATACATGAGAAAGAGCTGTGTGGAAAAATCCTGTATTGAATAGTTTTTGTTGGAAGGGACCTTAAAGATCATCTAGCACAAGGGCAGGAACACCTTCCACTAGACCAGGTTACTCAAAGCCTCATCCCATCTGACCTTCATCTCATTGGTTTGAAATGTTCCCAAACTGTAACCATTAATAGGCTTTCTATTTCATATGAATATTCAAAGACATTTTGTAGTCAAATCATGTTGTAGAAGGCTACAGAGAAGAATACTTGACATTGCTCTTGCATCAGATGTACACGTACATTAATCAAGACTTAGATACCTGAAGTAGAAATTACTCCAGAAAGATAGAATGTAGCTTTTAATGCAGAAGTATCTTTAAGATATGTAGTAGGATGGCTTCTGTCTTTAATGATTGTAAATTAAATCATACCCAGTGCAGTTCATGTTGTGAGATAGCATAGGAGGTGCAGGGTCAGGAAATAGAGATGCCACAATGGTTAAAGTGAGAACACGGAATGGAGCTCACCACAAACCTTAACACAGAGTTTACTTGGTACTCAGCCATGTCTCTTGCAAAAAGTGAATGTAGACTATTATTAAATATTACATTTTCATGCAAAAATCAAGCCATGCTTGGCAGTATGCAAAAGGTCAGGGAAGGAGCCCTGAAACTTGAGTCTTCTTCATCATCTGGGCTTGCTGGTACTCCAGGTTATTTCTAAATGCACAGGAGCATCCAGCTAGCAAGATACACACCATTGTTTGAAGTATAAAAATCACTCTATAGTCCAGTGAAAAGGTGATGGCAGCTCTTGAGATGCATGTATAACTTAGGAGCAGTGTACCCTGACTACGATTACCTTTTGCCTTATCACTTCATGGAAAGGGTGACTGGTTCAGAGCAGACAGAGGTAGAAATGCTTTGCTTTCTACTACTCCAGACATTGAAATGCTGACTCAACACGTTAGGTAATGAATACAAGATAAAAATCCCTTGAGTATATGTATTGCTAACAGATTTAAGCAGACTGTTTTCCAGGAATGCTGAGCTTTTCTGGATCCCATTAAATCCACAGCAAGATTCTCTATTCAGCACCACTACAGATCAAAGCAACTTCTAAAGACCTTTGGAGATCCACTCAACAAAGCAATTGAGCTACCAGCACAGGGGCTGGAAGCCCCTCAGTGAACAGTGTCAGGTGCTCCTTTCCCTCCCAAAACTGGAGCTTGAGGCTACTGGTAGCACCTGATTTTCCTGAGGCTGAACCAGAAAAACAGTAAGTGTCCACATTGCAGAGAAGGATGTGACTCCTGGTTGGACACACTGCTGGACACCAGCTGGGTCAGTGTCAGGGAGAACATGGTCACTCCTGCCAGCTTGTAAATCAGTTCTGCTCAGGGTTGTACTTCACATTTGCCAAGGGGGAAGAACATGTACATGGCTGGGGCCAGTGGCTCAGGTGGTCTGTGATGACTCATTAAACTGGAGAAATTCAATTGTTTGTCTTTAACCTATGCTCCCTCCATTCTGGTAGATACATCTTTTGCTGTCTTTATGAAACCTGGATTCTAATTTATGTTCTTGATGCACAGAAATAACATCCACTTCCAAATGCATTTTGATATGTGCCTCACGGGGTATAGCTTAGTGAACATGTGAAACAATTTTCCAGCTCACTTTCAGCAAGCAAGCTATATTTGCATCAGTACCATCTTGCATTAGTCCTACCCACGCAGCAAGAAGTGTCTGAGTATTATCAGTGATATTGCACAGAATTAACATGCAAAGCCCTGTAAAAGCAGCACTGTGCTTCCTGGGCAGTAAGAAAACTCTACAACTTTTACACTCCACCAGATTTCTTTCAAACACTTCAAGCAATTAGTTCTAAGATCACTGGGTTTACATTCAGGTGACATGCGTCTTTCCTTCTTGTTTCTGGTTACACGGATTATTTTTGCTAAGGGATTCCTGAAGATTACAGGCTATCAGGAAATTTTCCAGGGTACTATGTATCTACCAGGCATTCTGGAAGGTTTATGAGAACAGCAAACCCTTGGTTTCCCATGTCATTCTCAACAGGACTGATAGTTATGAAATGCAGGTACTGGAAGACTGGAAGACACTGGAAGATGATACAGCTTCAAGCAAACACAGCTGGAGAAAATAAACATCCCGTTAGAAAAAAGGTGTGGAAAAAACAACTGGGGAAGCAAGCATGTGAATTTGCTTCATCACAAGGCTGGGAAAGATACTGCAATGGAAATGTTTCTTTACTTAAGCTTGACTTACAGCACTCATTTCCCCAGGATCAAGGCTTGGTGCTTCTATCTGTTCCTAGGCAGAATACAAAACACTGGGAAAGAGGTCCTGAGTGCTCATTCTCAGTGATCAGAAAGCACAATTTATGTTTTCAGCCTAATCTAGAATTCATAAGGATGGAAGATTTATTGAAGTGCTTTTAAATTCAGCCTAAGGTGTCTTTATGGACTTGGCCACAGTGGAACTCGAATTGCATATCCACCAGCCCAGCCCAGCTCATGCCACGCTTCACATGTGGGTTACAGTGAAACCCTTCGCTAGTGGTGCAGCTCTGAGTGGATCACAAACAGAAGTTCTCACCTCAGTACTTACTACAAGCTCTGTGTTGCCTGAGACCAGATCTGAAGTGCTCTCTCTAGTGGTGTCTGGGTGCTCCAAGCAGTGCAGCTCAGGATTGCTCCCCTCAGTGATGTTTCTGCTGGTTTGGTAGTTTTGGGTCTGTGTGTGTCAAGGCACAAAGTCAGCTTGGCCCTTTTCCTGCTGCTGGAGCCTCACCTTGGTGGAAGGGCCAGCACACTTCTCTTGGGCCAGGCTGATAGCAAAAGCAAATTATTATCCTATATCTGTGTAACTGAGAGACCCCCAGCTAGAGACATGACCATTCTATACAAATATAGCCAGCCCATAGTACAGGCCATTTTAGTACAATTTTATCCTCTGTCTTTCTTCTCCTCTTTTATTACAGACACTCTTGCATAGCCATTCTGTTCCCATCTCTGCTGCTTTCCATTCCTTTGTCTCTGGCCACATTTCAATTACCTGTTCTGGAAAGAGGCCCACCCCTGTGTGCTATCAGCAGTGGAAAATTTCAAGGTGATATTTTAGAAGGGAGTAACTAAACTGTGCATACAGCCCATTAATATCAATTATGGGTGTCAGATCAATACCAATAACAGTGATATTGTTTAGAAGCTTGAATTAATGTCATTATGCTGCCCATTCAGCTATGGGCTTTTTCAGACACAATACAGTATTTGCATTTTATTATAATGTATCTTCTCTGAAAATTCCCATCATGGTGGGGACGTTGCCATGTCATAAGGCAACCATTCAGGTTGATGATATAGAGTGCTGGGCTGGCAGGAGCACCCTGCAGTGGCACTGTTGTGACAAGGACTGTCCTCAGGGTGGATTTCTCACTGCCAGCTCCCTCTCCCTCCTGCCAGGTTTACCAGCTCCTGCCATGCCCCAGCCTCCTCCTTGCTCTGTGGAGTTCCTGGCTTTTCTTACTGGTTTCTCCTGTGAAGCAAAGAGTGTCACCAGCAGGGCAGGAAAAATTATTATGGTGAGAGAACTTGGGCTTAAAAAATGTGTTCCAAAAACAATTACTTAAGAAATAATATCTAATGCTCCTTGTTCCTCTTCTTCTTTCCAGCCTGTGTGTGCTCTGAGATGCCTGGGGACCTCAGCCTCACCAGTTCTGTCTCAGCAGTCAAAAGAGTTGGCACTCTGTTAACTGGGTGCCCACAGGCACATTTTAAATAACCTCATCCGTCTGGATAATTCTTCTTGATTTCTTCTTCTCAGATCTGCCAGAATTACAAAAAAAGGGGAAAGATTCACAGGAGACTTTCCCCAACAAAACCAGGATAATATTATTACCACTTACATAACATTACTTGTGAGTCTTGTTCAAAATAGCCTACACAATTCCAGCTGGATCAGGGTAGTGGTGGCCAGCTTCAAGGAGATTTACAGACCTTCTCTTGTTTAGTCTGGCAAGTGAAGGCTGAGAGCAGGGTGTGATCACAGCTAAATTCATTGTGGGGTTAACATCAAGAAAAGAGAAGAATGATTTACACTTAAGAGTGATGCTGGCACACTCTCAAATGGGTATAAGCTGATCTTCAATATACTTGGCCTGGGTTTTAGAAGAAAGTACCTGCTACCCTGAAGCAGTGAAGCCTTTAATCAGAATAATGCAGGCCAAAAACACAAAGTTAGATTGAAAAATAGCACTGTTCATTTTTGGAGACAGCTGTATGTTGTAGTGCTGCCATGGCAGGAAGGTCAATTCTGTGACCCAGAAGGATCTCTCAGTTCTATTTCCATGTTCCTCACAGCCTTTGTCAGAAAAATAAATTTATAACAATATTGACACTAAAATCACCCTTCAGAGACAATCTGCAGAGTCTTCAGCCTACTAAAATGCAAGGTGGGAGATGGGGAGGGATTTCATCTTTCATATTAGTATTGATTTACTATCTCAACTCATAACAGAATAGCATCAGTCTGCACTCAGTTCATACTTACAAGTTGAAGTTTTATCCTCTTCAAACACAGTGATTAGAAATGATTTTGTTTGAAAAATGAAGCTCAGATTCTGCAGATGTTCAAGAATCTTTGATGGCAGTATGGGAGGGACTCCTGATTCATCAGTGATTGAACTAAAGTGCATTTGAGTAGGATATCATTCCTTCATTATAAAAGATAATAGACAAAGCAGGAACACCAACAACAGCATTTCTTCTTAATTTCATAGTACTCAAAAAGTAATGATATTTCCCATTGAAACCTTGGATTTAACAAATAGCAGTATCAGCTTTGCATAAAGTTTTTCTTCTAAACCACTCTTGATGAGAATGGGATATATAGTTTTAAAGAGCTAGTCTCAGAGATTATGGTCTACCACTTTTCATATAATTTCTAGTTAGGAATTTGATAAGAGTTTTTTCCTGGAAGTCCGGATATTCGCTTCCTCCTATTTTTTTGCTAAACACAAGTTAAGGGTCAGTTTAGGATAACGGACTCTTTTCTTTTTAATTTTTTCCTTTCATGCTACTTTAAGAGAGTCTGTCAGTTCAGTATTAAAGGGAAGATATTCTAGCAAAACTTGTGATTGCAATTGCTTGATAATTTTATTAAATCTGCAGAAATGTTGAGGCCTTTCATGGGGTGCTCCCCATCAATTTGTCCTTTTTAATACAGCATCCCATGACTCAGGCCTTTACATAATCCTATTTACCAATGGCTGCAAAATCATTTATACAATGAGGAATGTAGTAAGTGCTCTCATTTGAAATCAAATTATTGAGTTCCACATGTGGCTAGTATAGCAGACTACGTGGTTGAACTAAAGATACCCTTTGCAGTTCCGTCATCACATGCTAATTATTTCTTTTCCTATTTCTACATAGAAGACTGGAAGAAATAGTTTTTGTTGTGTTGTAATTCAAGGGAGATGATTATGAATTAACTCATACCAGAAAGGCTGATTTTTCACTGAAGGAAACGAGTATTGTTTGCCTCATCAGCTCATTTTTTTGGAACATTAATTATTAAGCTTTGCCAGTCGTATTCATAGGGGACATCTGATACAGTTGCAGTCTCATACAGTTGCAAATGATGAGTTAGAAGCACCAGCTTTCCCCTAGATCAGTTTTATCTGAATGAGCCCTGGTAAATGTGCTGGCTAATTAGACAGCAAGCAATTGAGTTACAGCAATAAAAAAGGGAATTTTATCAAGACAAATCCTAAGCAGCCTTGTTTCCTTTTGCTTCACACACCAAGCAAAAGCCCTTGACCCTGCCATGGGATGTAGGATTCTACACAGGTGAAATGTGAAGGAAAGTGGTGAATCTGTGGCAGGGGGGCTGTGGCTAACCTTCAGGAATGCTGTTTCCTGTGCTTAACCTGCAGTGATTCTGTGTCCTGTGTTGGAGCTACACTGCAGCCATGCATGAACAATGTCAATCTGACCTCTGAAAAAGATATCAATTCATAACAAATCACCTCCATCTGTGTGTTGTTACTTTTATTGCCGTGAGGCCTTCTACATCCTCACCTCTAAAGTAATCCCCTAAACTCTGCACCTGCAGCTTCCCAGTTACACACTCACCAAAGCAAGATAGCAGATGTTCAGCAGGTACAAGGCCATCAAACCTTCAGAGCCCATCAGAAAACCTCTCCTGTGTCAGTCTGGAGTGGCAGTGCATTGTAGGAAAGTGTGTGTCTGCATTGCAATCGATGAAACAGCCACAGAAAGGCCCTGCCTTTCCTCTCTCCAGGCAGCTGCCATGGGAATTGGTCTCTCTTTTCTCTGGTTGCTCAGTGGCCATCTCCTCTTGCCTCTAACAGGGACAGGTGCTGGGAAACAAACCTCAGGGACTGACGTGGTGCTGAGGCATTACTCACATATATAAAGGTTCATACAGAGAAACTTACATACCTAAAAGATTACTTATTTAAATAAAACAGAAAATGAAGCAAGCCATTGTCTAAATGAATCCTGAACAGATTTATTTTGAGGTTTAATGTTGCTTCCCAGCACCAAGGTAGTGGCAAAGAAACTATTAATACTTTCAAAGACAGAGTATGATGCAAAGTCTACATGGGAAGAAGGAGCTAAAGCCAGAAAATTGGACACTCTGCGAAAAACACAGAATCTGATCACTGTGCACATTCACTGGATCAAAGAAGAACTGATAATATATATTAAATCAGTGGGACATTTCCACAGTAATAGAAAGGAATTTAACCTATCACCTACACCCTGGGTGAATGCTCCATTCATTATATTACTGGCTATAATGAGAACTGCCTCCTCTTTGAAAAGAAAAAAGCATATGTAACAATCTTCTTTTTGCAGTACTTAGTCCTCACTTTTTCCTGAAGGGGATTTAGGACTAAAAGGCAAAATAGTCTGAGGAAAAAAAATCAAATTACACCTTTATCTCACCTTAGTGTTGGTACCTCCTATTCAAGGTATCCAGGAGTAACCCAGCTCCTACCTGTAGGTAGGAAACATTTTTAATCTGTTCAGTGTCAAAAGCCAGGCACCACCACACCCAGTGTGTTCACACCTCCTGTTTTAGCTATAGACCTCAGATATCATGGCAGTGAACACAGTGGGAAGACTAATGAGGAAATTTGGTATCTAATAATTTGTATATAATAATCTTTTATTTTTAGAACAGATTATGTTTCAGTGCACAGTGCATGTGACCATTCTTGCAACAGAGATAATGAACCATAAAACTCCTGCTCACCACGTGGGCACACTTCTCAACAAGCCATCAGAGCAAATCTATCAGCTGCTTAAGGTGATAGGAATATTTCATATCTGGTATCTGATGGGCCATGGAACAAAGGATAAGGAAGTCCTGTATCAGGTCTCTGCAGACAAAGCCATTGCCACATGGATCACAGGTGCAGCTCTGGTTCTCCCCTGAAGGAAATAAGCTCTTTAATGGACTTTACAACATTTGTGACAAGCAATTATGTCCAGGTCCATGACATTAAATGCACAGACATGGCAGCACACATCTTGGGGGCTGTCACAAATTGACACTAAATAAATTGTCCAGGACCCTGGCTTGGTACAGCAGTTGCTTTCTTTGGAAACAACATGGTGTTTTTTTCTCTGCTGCCTGGATTAGAACAGCAATGCAATTGCTTTCTGTTATGGGGATTAATTGACCCACTCAGTTACTTCACGCCAGTGAAAGTTAAAGGGGACATAAAATCTGAGCATTAGTCAGTTATTTAGAGCCTAACCAAGGACTCTTTTTTTTGTCTCACCTCATTCACTGTACCACCCTGCTGTCAAAATATAATTCTACTTAAAATGATGACATGCCAGTATGTGTTTTATATACAAACTATTAAAACAAAGTTGTTCAAGTTGCTCAAACATAGAAAAGAGAGGCAATGTCAGAGTTAGGAGTTTAAGTTCAATAAGGCTGGTCTGTCCACTTTCCAACTTAATTCCTAGAACAAATTTATTTAACATCCATCACTAATGAATCTGAATAGGAGATACATGCTGGTACAACATGTGACACTCATGACTAGCAAAATGTGCCTCAAAAAGAGATACCATCTCTTTAATGACTGGACAATCCTACAATCCTTTAGAGAAGTTTTAGTTAAGATTTTGTTTTGTGGCCTTAAAACCAAATTGAGAGACTCAGAACTACAAGCTGTGTTCCTCTTGCAAATTACTTGAGGTCATAAACCAAGACTGATATAAAAAGAGGAGATGGGACTGATACAGCTGGAATGAACATATATATGTAAAAATATATCAATATCCATAAATATATACATATATAGGAGATGGAAATGTACGTTAATATAAGATATTGGAAGAATAACTTCTGTAGAAAAATCTACTTTAAGGAGGGAGCAACGTTTACAGGAATGGTAAGAAACACTGCACTGGGAATTAGTCTTTCCTCTAGTACATAGGTTACTTTGATCTTCCATAGAAATATATGACTGCAAGTTAGCCATAATTGCTTTGCCCCCTGTTTTTAACCTTGTAATTATTCTCAGCTTCCTCAGACTTTGAGCAAGTCCTAAGAAAATACTATGTTCTCTCTTCAAATTAGAGTCAAGCAGCATATTTTGTGCTCTTCATGGCACTCTGAAGGGTTAAATCTGTGCTGTAGCTGAGGTGAAGGACAAATTGGCCCAACATTCCTTCTTTCCTTATGTGTAGACTGGCAAGATGGTACCTTGACACTGAGCTCCTTGCCTGTGTTTGTACATGCCTCCAATCAGGCTCAGAAAAAATCAGGAATAGATGTGACTTGCTGGAAGTTTTGAGAGAATCAGGAGTGGGTAAAACCAAACTTAGAGCTGAATCTGCCTCCTGACAGTGTGACTGAGAGGTCATACTCTTGTACTCATTGAATAGGCATGGAAGTACACCCATAACATAAGGAAGCTTATTAACATGTGTAAATGCTCATGTTTGTGAGTAAGGATTTCAAAATCGTGCCTGACACTTTGATGTAAAATGAATTAGTGATTTAGCAATGAAACAATGGGGAGAATGGAGCCGTCTGCATCTCACAGTTGAGACAGATGTACAGTGGCACACCCAGCAATAAGTCCTACAAGCCAGCCCCAAATATAGACTGCAAGGTGGGGACAAAATAGAATAGCAAACATGCCTGGAGAAAACTGCAGTGAAAACCAGATTTTGTAAGCTGTGGTGAGAAAAAACCTGTCTGGTGTCATGTGCCTGGGAGATTGCAGAGAGCAGGAGTGACGTTGCACTTTCTTGGAAGCAGTTGGGATCTGATGAGGTTGGGTCTAATTTAAATAACATGGAAATGTCAAAACATCCAGCCTTAAGGCAGGCCCAGAAGATAGGCAAAGTGGCCAAGTTATGCTTCAACTGCTGTTTCACACATACAAACCACAGCAGACCCTGCCATGGAGATCATGCAAATAAAAACAGTGGGTTTAGTAAAAATGGTCAGAAGAAGATACTCCTGAGCCTCAGGGTGTCCCCTCCAACCCAAGCTTCCAACCTAGACACGGCACTATACGCCACAGGATGACTTAGCCCAGGGTTGGATTCAGCCCCTGGATAAGGGCAGAGATATTCCTGGCTTGGTCTTGGACATGGAGCATCATCAGCCTCCTGGGTGAGCATGAGTGCAGGTGGTGGGTTTCCAGGCTGGTGCTGAGCTGATGCCCTGCTGCAGTCAGTGAGGAACACAGTAGCAAAACCACCTGTCTGGGCTCAGTGCTGGGCAGGAATTATTTTGTCTGTGTCACAGGTTGCTCTGTATCCTTGAACAGACCACAGCCCAACTCAGACATCCCACTGATGGGGTAAGACAGTTGGTGAAGAAGTAGTTCAGAAAGATGTGTCAAAGCCTGTTTCTGACAAACACGATTCCTCTTCAGCTTGTAGCTTTGCTTAGTCTGTCAGGGTATTTGTAATATTTTAGCATCTGTTTCACTGAAAACAAGCTCTTTTAAATATCACAGTTTTACTTTTTCTTTCCTATTTTTACAGAGCATGTGTCTCTCCATGCTGCAGTCCTGTAGGGATACTCTCCCATCCAAGATAATTGACTGCTCATTAACAATGTTACAAACTGGCTGGAATTTATCATTGACATCTACAGATTCCCAGGAGTTTATGAACAAACTGGCCAACTGTCATTTGGTCATGGAAAGGGAGCAACATAAGAGACACGAAGAAGTTCAGCAGTGCCTTTGGTACTGCTTTAGGAGGAAGACATTCAGAACTTCATCCACAGTGTCAAATGGAGCTAACTGGAACCTTCATCTTCCTCATGTCCCTGTTAGATATATTGCTGGGATCCATCCATCCATCCATCCATCCATCCATCCATCCATCCATCCATCCATCCATCCATCCATCCATCCATCCATCCATCCCAATGGGGTGGTGAGTGCTGGGGTGGGTGAGTCCACCTTGTTGTTCTGGATGTGAGCCCATGGCTGACCCTCACCATACAAAGAAGCCCTTGACTCCCTTTGGGATGAGCTGCAAAATAAAAGCCTGAATTCAGTTTTTATGGGTATGGTCACATCAGAGGTCTCTGTCTCTTCCCACAGAGGGTTGCATCAGTTCTCTAGCCCATTACCTGCTGTGGAGAAAAAGCCATGGTCAGCACCTCTCCAAGACTGAGACAAAACAACTCCAGGAGGAAATAAAAGGATTGATCTTCTTCCTCTGCTGAACATCCCAGTTGCTTCAGTGAGCTTGTCCTGAACTTCAGGAAAACATCTGAGCTGCCGCAGGGACCTCCACAGAATGATTTCCCAGTTCTCCTCACCCCCTCACCTCTTCTTTTCCCAACAGTACTGACCAGAATCCCCAGTTTTCTGCAGTTACTCAGCTGTGAGGGAAATGTAGCTGCACCCTTGAGGAGTCTGAAAAAGAAAGTGTGACCTGGAAAGCCTGGAAAAGATGGAATTTTTTTTGCAAAAGGGGCCACAAAGCAGTTCACTGTTTCCAAGGTGGTTGCGTGGGATGGGAGCTGTAAAGTGATCTCAAGGCATCAAGTAGCATTCCCTTCCATTTCTGGCAGTGCCATAAATCCCTCATAGTAAATAAAGGCTTAAATAAAGGCTTTTGTGTGTACCAGGTGTCCCGATGGCAGAACCGAGGCATGCAGAAAAAAAAAGAAGCAGTGGTGAAGTGATGCTTTCTGGGTATCAGGATGGTTTCACTCAGAGTTCCAGCCAAGGGGAGGGTGATCTTGTACCTAAAATATTCTGAGAGATTCAGTCAAGCCCTGGCTCTTTCACAGGGAGCTGTGGGGATGCGTTTGTAATCTAGTGGGAGGCTGAGCTGAAGGCCATATATGTAGATGAAGAGAAGCTGAAGAGAGAAGATTTTTTTGATTTATCCCTGCTGGCTCAGACATACATCTTAACCCTTCCAGCGTTATCCCTCATAAACACAGAGCAGTACCTCTGTGGGAGCCCAGGAACCTCGGCGCCTGCCATCAGCTGTGCTTCCCAGCTGTTTGCACAAAGCACAAAGCTCATGGCAGACAGATCTGTACAAACAAACAGAGGCTGCATAACTGTGCCCTGGGATGGGACCAAATCCCCAAAACTCACAGTCATTTTCCAGAGAAAGCTGGATGCAGTTACAGGGCTGCAGTCCTGGAGGAGTTTGGGTTAATGGCAGGGAGGTCCCCTAGGCAGCCCTGCCCTGGCTCCCAGCTCTGTCTCATCACCAGAGGGTGCACAGGTATGTGGGGCCTGGGCAGGGTTACCTGGGGCTGCTGTGCACAGGGAGACCAGGACTGGGCACTTGGCAGGAGGAGGGGAGGAAAGGAAGCTCCTGAACTCAAGGCTGCAGGGAAAAGCAGCTGTGATCCCCCTGTGAGCTGGAAATAGGCTGGGGAAAAGTGATGGGGGCAATGTGCCTCTTAGGATCCCTTCCGTGGTGGCAGAAGGAAAATGCACATTTTATTTGCCCTCCTACACTGTCCTTCTCTGGAGGCTGCAGGTGCTGTGGTGGCCACAGGGCACCTGGATGGGGCATTTTGGAAATGAGCAGAGGAAGTTCCAAAGAGGGATGCAGCCACAAGGACATTTCTGCTGAAGCAGCTGAGACCCTACCACTGAGCTTCCTCACGAGTGAGGCCAAGGCCTCATGCTTGGCTGTCAGAGCAGTTTCACAGCAGCCCCTTAGCCACAGAAAGGTCACCCAGCTCACCACAAAACCCTTTGTCTACTGAGAACGATTTTTGAGACAGGCAGACCCCACAACTTTTTCCAAGACCCTGTTGTTTCCTTGATCATGTCTCTCTAGGCCAGCCAGGGGGACCAGTGGGGTCCTGGTTGCATTGCAGCACCTTGTTCTGTCCTCACCAGGGTCAGATGGTGCCTGCCAGGCATCATGCACATTTGCTGTGTGCATACATGCAAAGATGGAAAACTAATGGACAATTACTTTTCCTGGGGAATGGTGCTGAGCATCACTTACCAGAAGCACAGAAAGCCTTCCGCGTGCCGCAGGCCCCCATGACCATGAGGGTAGTGTGGAGGGAAGGGTGGCCTGCAGGAAAAGCTTGTCCCTGGGCCATCACTTTCTTAACTCACAGTGAAGAAAAGGAATGCAATAAGTTGGATAATAGAAAATGTAGAAAGGACATTCCTATATGATTCAAGTTATTGTTACACATGCTTTAGGACATGGACATTTTTTCTTTTAAAGTTCAGGAGACAGTCCAACAATTTAAAAAGCACAAACATTACAGATAAAAGCTGTTTATAAAAATCATAAATCATCTTATTTTAAACAATGGTAGCACAGAAGTATTCTACCATGGGTCAGCTCCTGCAATCAAAAACTCTACTGGGAAACTGGGTTTAATTTCCTCTCCACTGCCATTTTTTTATGTGATGCTGAACAGCTTTCTTAATTGCTTCACATCTCAGTTTCCCATTCATAAATAATTGTACTTCCTTTCCTGCAGACTTTTTTTCTTAATTTTAAAATTACATTCGAAAAGCTACTCAGGATGCAAAGCCTGTGTACTGCAATGTTGAGAAATTAATGCTGCATTAAAATTGTCTTGATTCTGCCTCTTGAACTCTCATTTTGGACTGTCCCTGAGGCACAAGTGCTTCGACAATTAAATTCTGTGGCATAATGCAGATAGGGGACAGAATTAAGGTTGCACACTAATCACCCCTTTCTTTCATCTCTGATGCATGACTTTGAAGTTTAAATAGAATTCTTTTAATGTATTGCTAAGTGTCACTTTCTGTGTAATTTTATAAAAAAGAGGTAAAACCAGAATTATTTTATGTCTGCTCTTGTCTTTTTGTGTGTGCATTTATTATGTACTGTTCCTAGTGAGGGCACACTGACTCCTGGGCATTGCCACCACCTCGGCCACCTCTGCCCAGGTCTGGTCACTCCACGTGGTTCTTGTGCAAAGCTGCTGATGGGGAGAGGGGTCACACACCAGTGACAGCAGGAGAGGGGAGGATTGAAGAACCCAAGCCTCTCTTTCTACATTTCCACAACATCCTGTCCAGCCAGAGCTGGTTATCACACCTGGAAGGGACTCATTGAGGCCACCCCAACTCACCCTCGCTCTCCCAGCTTGGAGGCTCTGGCCGTGCTCTTGCTGGATGAGTTTGTTCAGTCCATGGGGCTGGAGCTGCCCCTCCCAGCACTCCCAGCCCTGCTCTGTAGACTTGCTTTGAGGCACAAGAAGAGTCAGGATCAATTAGTCTGAAAATACACTGCTAACCTTTTCCAGGAGAAACATGAAAGGACAGAAGAGAAATTGCAGTTTTCAAAATTCATAACTCAGCAAAATCTAGGTGAATTCTTGTGGAAAAGAGAAAATGCATTTCCATAGCTCCAGGGATTCCTTCTGCAACATTTCAAGGGCTGGCTGCAAACACCAGCAATGCAGAACCTCTCAATGACAGAAAGTATTAAATGGTCCAAACAGATGGGCTAGTATTGACAGCAATGGCAACAGTCCTGCACCAGTCTGTTTGGTGATGCTGGGATCAGTTCCCAGGTCAGCAGGGGGCTGCTGTGGTTCCTTGGGCTTTGTGTATGGGTGCACCAGAGCGCAGTGAGGTTTGTTGGCCTAGTGTGCTTCCCTAGGGAAGGCTGGCAGTTCTTGCTGCAGGGGAAAAAAATATTCACTAACTCTGCAAAATGTGGGTTAGTGTAGTGTTATGGGTGGGTTTTGTGATTTATTTTGTTTCCATTTAGTATAAGAAGTTCCTTGTATTGCAAATTCCTATCCTGCCTGTGTTGTTTGGATTGCTTGGCAGAGATGACACATAGGTATCAAAAATTAAGATGACCAGGAGGATTGAAAGCCTGCTAGTAACATCATCCAGTGGCAAGAGCATCACAGCCTGCCTGTCCTGCCCAGAAGATTGTAGGAGTCATATGGTGACCAAACTCCTATCAAATGGATATACTTGGTCTTTTCACCAAGAGAGTCAATGGTCAGAGCAGGAACTGGTAAGGAGGATGCAGCTGGAATGGCTCCTGTTTACTCACAATTAAAATGGAAGAAATAATAATTTCTAAAGAGCTGATTAGAGAGAGGAAAACAAGTGAAGAAATTAACCAACTGAGCAGGATGGGCCATTCAGACTCCTGGAGATGTCAGGTTCAGGAAACACAGAACAAGTGTTTTCTGTGTCACACTGGTCAATTCAAACAGATCCAAGGGCCATGGTGATTTTTCTGGGTGCCAGTTCTCATCTTTCTTATCTTCAGATGTTTTCTGAACCTATTTGGAGTTAAAAAGAGCTGGATTTGTCTGGGATGGAGTAAGTTTTATTCACAGTAGCAAAGTGGAGCTAGGTTTTGGATTTGTGCTGGGAGCAGTGCTGACTAGACTGAGATGTTTTAGTTACTGCTGAGCAGAGCTTACACAGAAACAAGGCCTTCTTTGCTTCTTGAACTGCCCCAGCAGCAAGAAGTCTGGGGGTACACAAGGAGCTGGGAGGGGACACAGCCAGGACAGCTGACCCAAGGGTGTCCCACACCAGATGACACCATGCTCAGCAGTAACAGCTGAGGGAAGATGGGGATGTTTGGAGTGACTGTGTTGGCCTTCCCAAGTCATCACTACTGGTGATGGAGCTCTGCTGTCCTGAACAACTGCCTGGCAAGGGGAAGTGATGAGGGAATTCCTTGGTTTGTTTTGCCTGTGTGTGCAACTTTTGCTTTACCTGCTAAACTGTCTTTATCTCAACCCATGAGCTTTCTCACTTTACACCTCTGTTTCTGTCCCGCATCCCACTGAGGCTGGTGAATGAGATGTGTGGGATGTAACTGCCAGCTGGGGTTAATCCACAATATTATGTCATTCCAAGAGCATTTTATTTCCTTATGTAGCTTCTGTGGTGAGGTTTTCATATAAAAACATGGCTTTCCCTGTATGCTAGTAAAATCCAGACCTGAGGTTATTAACCCTCAAAGAGAGGGAGGGCAATGGTTGTTCATGGCTCTGGACATAAAGGTTCACAGACATCATCATGTAAGAAATGAAGGAGGACAGAAAAGAGAAATATCAAACTTGCTCATTTTGAAGCCCATAAATCCAGAGTAATTTGCCAGCTATTTAATTTTGGTGGCCCTGTCTCTGTTTGGTGTCTGATGAGAGAGATTCCATTGCATTTACTGCTGACCCCACATTTGCCTCCTTCAGAGCAGGGTGTTCTGTTGGGGATGAGAATGGCTGCAATATTTTGCAGAGGCCAGGGGCAGCATGAATCCCTAAGCCCCTTGGGTGGAGAGTGATTGCAGGAAAGGTCCCCATTGTCCCTGGCCATGATAGGGCAGAGCTGTGAAAACCACTCCAGGATTTACCACATGCCTGCCCAGGAGTTCAGGGTGAGACTATGCTTCCCTCAGTTCACATGCAACACTTAAAGGCTCCAAACTCCTGTCAAGAAAGGCTTAAAAAGCTGCAGAAAAAGCCTGAAGGTGAGTGGGAGCAGACTTTCCTCCCTGCTCTCTGACTGAATAAACTGGGAGCTGTAAAAAGAAATGGTTGGTGAAACTTCCTTTGTATTTTGCCACTGAGTTCACAAGGACCCAGATCCATTCTATTGATTTCTTCTTGCTGAAAGGTAAGCACAAGCCCTTATCAGTGGGTAAACATACTGCACCCAGGAATTTGTTGACCATGGTCATAGCAAAGGATGTAGTAAACTCACATATTGGATTATTTGCAAATTGCAGCAGTGAAACTAATCTAACCTTTCAGCGGCTCTTTTAAGTGGTATTATTATTAGCCCTTGTTCAGAGGATGGCAGGCAGGCAGCCAGTAAAGCACTTAGAGTTTGCCATCGTCCATCTGCTCCTCTATGGATTTGAAGATTGTAGGAATTTTCCTTTTTAGGCCTTACTTGGAATATGATTAGTGGACCACTTGCCACGTTGCTATACAAATGTGCCTGTGTGCTTCAGGCAGAAGTATGTGACAGGTATTTTATCAATGAGGGACTCTCAACTGAACAGTGTTTCCATTCATCCCTCTGTTTGCTTATTTGTGTAGTAAAACTACCCCTGGTGTTCTCAAAACACACATCAGGATTACAGACATTTTGTGTTGCAATAACAGAGTGATCTGAGCAGATGCCCATAACCTTCCAGCTCCCCAGGAAATTAACCATCAAATTAAAAGGTCTTATTTTTAAATACTTGAATGATAAGGGTTTTCTTAATCATCACAACTATAATTGCAGGAACAGCTAGTGGAACAGTGTCTGTTAATCACAATCAAGGATTAGCATTGTGGGATGCAGAGACAAGAAAAATTTAGCCCATGTCACTAGACCTATGCAGTCCAAGTAGTCAGACTATTCTGCTTTTCCTGTGATTTTCAAACTGTAGCCTGGTCAGGACTGGCCTGGGAGAGCTCATTGCAGAGCTGACATTAATGGGGCTGGGAGCACTGAGGGCAGTTCAGCCCTTCTGGTGAGCTACTGGAAGCAGAGGAATGTGATTTACAGTGGACCTTTGTTCACAGGGAGGGTTCAATAAGGTGATTTCTTCCTTGAATTCCTTCAGGGTTCCTCATTCACTATTTCATAAATATGGAGAAGATCAAAGGTGTAATTATGTCCAATTATGTTAATATACAATAATTTTCTCTTTCAATACCATAGCTTTTACTGGACTCCCAAAAGGCCCTGCAAATCTCCTGGGTTTCACCTGCTCTGCTCTGCTGTTCCTAGCTCCCAAAATGTGCATTTACAGAAGTTATTGTTTTCCATTTGCTCTCTGATGATCTTGGGAAGGGCTGGAAACATCGTGTCTCCCAGTAAGCCTACAATACTCCTAGCAACATCTCTGAGATGGTCTCTGTGCCAGAAAGCTGGAGCTTCTCCTTCCGAGAGGGAGTTTGACCTGTGGGGAGATGAGCTATGTAAATATACCTCTAATTCCTGTGCAGCCTGATTCACCCACATTATGTTCTGATGGCCAGAGCACCAAATGTGGATTTGGTTTCTAAATGCAACTGCTCCTGATGGAGCAGTGAGTTCAATCAAGAGGCAGTTCTTGCTTCAAGGGTACAATACAATTTCCTAACCCACAGCAGGACACAGCAGGACTTATCCAGCATGTCCCTATCAAAGGGTCTGGACAAATGGTTTCTCAGAGACCCAGATCTGTAGTCTGTAAATTAGACAGTTCTGTCATGGACAGAGGGACAAAATGATACCTTCTCAAAATTTTTGCCTTGCTGATGGGGACAGTTCCTGCAGAGTAGATAGTTCTTGTGGAAAGGGCAACTGGCAAGGCCAGAATTGGGAGGTGGAGCCAGGTGAGATGGCAACTGAACGCTCCCACCAGCCCTGGGTTGGTCACTCTGGCAGGACACGTTTCCCTCCGCGGGGCCTTTCCTGCCCAGCTCAGCCGGTGCCGCCGCTCCCGCCCTGCTCCGTCCGCCCGGCTCCCCCAGTCCAGAGCCCTCCCCAGACACCCTGGCAGTGAGTGTCTGCTGACTGAGTGCACCACCAAGCCTTTGAAGATCCCTTTTCTGTGTCTTTCACAGGCAAAATCCATTGCCTAATAATTCCTTGTGGCCTTTGGTGAGATTTGAGTTGGCAGGGCCTGGAGTGTTCTGATCTGAGGGCAACTCTGCTGACTGGTTGGTGTTGCTTTAGTACATGCACAGACCAGTGTGTGGGGAACACAGAAACTGGGGCAGGGGATGGGAAATTGAAATCTATGGCTTTGAAAGCATTGAAGCATGTATTTAACTCCTATGGACTCCAACAGGCTGTAAGGACCTGCTGAATAGGGCTTCTGACTGCAGTAAATATACTCAGATTAAACTTGGACAGAGGAATTACAAACTCTTCCAGGTTCAAGAAATGCATCTTGTGGCTCATTAAAAGTGGTTTTCCCCAAGGCTCCTCTGAACATCTGCAGACAATGCTGTCCCTTTCTTCCACACAATACAATCTGTCCAAATCCTTTCCTTCAATATAAATGTATTTTTATCTGGGAGAAGGTCCCATTCACCAGGAAGGGCCCCTCTCAGCAGGGTTTCACATCCCTCCATTTCAGTAACCTCCCTTCCCACAGCATGGACCCTCCTCTGGCTTTCAGAAGGAACATCCTCACACCTCTTGGCAGGCCCTAAAAAACAGGCTTCCCATCACTGGCTCCCAGACACCACTGCTGCAGGTACACTGGAAAATCTATCAGTATTGAAAAGTAGTAGTCATATCATTTTTTCCTTTGTGTCCTTTGTGCCTGGAGAAGACAAAAGGAAAGGAGAATAAAAGCTTTCACAAACACTGGAGGTAATAGATCCCCTGCTTGAAATACCTGGGCAGGGGCATGTGTTTTGTTCTCTGGTTTCCAGGGTTCTTTTCAGCAAGTATTGAGCAGTCCTAGCTTTCAAATCAAGTTTCTCTGAAGGCTTCTCAAATTGGTTGTCCAGACATACCAACCATTTTTCAGAGCATTTAGGACGTGAAACTCAGGCAGGCTATTCTTTCTCTATATAAAACTGAAAGAACATGAGGAATAGGGGGGAAAAAATAAACTATTTTGCACAGGAAAACAGCAGTTAGCAACCATGCTTAAGAAAATTGCAGAATCTAAAAAGAATAAAGAACTTCTTCAAAAGAAAGACATTTTCACAATACCTGCTAAGATATCCAAATGGCAGCATAGGCAATTAACAAAGACAAAGCTATTACAACAGGTGTAAATTCTGGTTTTAAGACTATGTAGGTTTGGCATTAACAGAAAACAGTGACAAAAGGTCAGATGAAGTGAACTCTAACAATATTTGGTGTTCAGACTACATTTAGAAAGCATTATTATCTGGCATTTTTATTTTCAACAGGGCTTTGACTGAGCTGTGTCAGATGCAGGAAGGGAGCACTGAACATGTAAAGACTTTCTTTACTAAATTATTTAGTGTTCATGAAAGGTGCCAGATGGAGAGCCTTGGGGACTCAAGCCTTCTTTTTGTCTGCAAAATTGCCTCGGAATAAGAAGTGACAAATTTACCAAGCTCCTGTTACAGGCAGCTCCTGTGACTATCTGAGTCCTGGCCTGGAGCTTGTGACCCTGAGGGGGACAGCTTTGCTTTGCCACCCTTCCCTGAAGCCCTGGGTGCTCCTGCTGGGATGTGCCATGAAGGTGACACCAGTGTGGAGACAAGGCAGAGACCAGCTCTCCCTCAGCTGGCTGGGCTGCTGTTTGCCCATCCTTCACAAGTTCTGCTGGCGGGTGGGTTTGAACTGGTTCAACAGTCCAGTGATCAGTTAAAAGAAAATCTCTTCTTGACAGGGGTGGGGCTGGATGATTTGATGGACTATTTGTTGTTATCTGTCTCCCACTTTGATGATCCTGTAAGTAATGAGCCATCCAATCTTCTGAAACACTCCAGAGTTGTTAAGCCCAGTCAGTGTGGATGGAAAGTGCTTTGCAGATTAATAAGCTGATGGATTTCTGTCCATATAGTCAAAGTTAAACATATAACAAAAAATTATATAATGAACAAAAAAAGGGCTAAGGAAACCCATAGCTGCCTGTGCCAAGGCACAAACAGGTAGAATTTCTCTTTATGCATTTTTGTTCCAAGAGAGGAGGCAAACCTGTACAGTTTGAGGTGAGTTCGTTACCACGAGTGCAGCAAAAGTCTGAGCTGCAGCTGCTCACCATGACATAATTCTGTGAATGGCAATCTGACATCTCAAAAGGGATCTGAGTCCACCTAAAATAAAAGTTGCTCTCTTCAAGCCAGAGTGGGATCACACCTCCTGGTAAACAATGGACTGTACATATAGGTAAGAACGACAACACTTAGAAGTGCTGACAAAACTTTCATCATAACCTAGAGCTGTAAAAAAAGGAATAAGAGCTAAGGAGTCTCCAGCCCAAAAGGTGTGACTGATATATAGGATTATGCCCAGGGGGGCAAGAGGAATGTTTCCTTCTCCATTGGAAGAAACCTGATTGCAGAAACAATCTTCAGCTCCTGAGAAGGTGCTTGTAGGAAACCACATCAGCTGCCCAGTGCTGTGTGATCGTGGACCTGTCAGGTGTAGGTAAAAGCTTTGTCAGCTGTCTCTGTCAGAGGCCACAAAAGGGGAGGAGGGCTGTGTGTGCCAGCAGGCTCCATGCCAGACTACAAGCAATAAAAGAAGTTTCTGCAGGCCCTGGAGAGGGAATGTGTAGAGGGTCTGTCTCTGATGCAGTCCAGACCTTGTCTGTGCTCTTCCAGGAGTTTCGGGACACCTGCAAGACAAACCTTCTTGCTGGACTGTAACTCCAGACCATTCCTCTGGAGACTGGCTGGTGTACCTCAGGCTGGCTTTTAGCCCTGAGCCAGTGCCATAGCATGGATGAATGGGACCAGCTCTGCTCTCAAGGACAAGGTGAGGAAGAGGCTGGCTGTGCTGCCTCTGAGCACAGGAAGAGCCAGCTGTGGAGAAGGAAGCACTGGGAGAGGAGGGTAAGAGGGAGGGAGGAACCATCTTCCAGATGTTCACATACCTGATCTTGTGGAAACACCAGCCAGCTCCAAGGAAGCAAACCCCAGAGGGGTCTTTTTTCACAGCAGCTCTGAATGGATGATCCCAAAGAGACCCAGGCAGCTGGATACATCATTTTGTGGATCTGAGCCATGATATCTTAACTGAATGAAATTACACACTGAGGCCTGCTAATAAAAAAAAGGAGAGAGGTCTCCCTGACTGTTTTTGGGAACTTTCCACTCCAGTCTGCCCCTGTCTTGTCCTGGGGAACCTCAGATTGGACACTGGTGCAGTTTCTCAAGTTCTGCATGGAGAAGAATTATATTCATAGCTACAGCTAATACTGAGTTTTCTGAGGAGTGACTGGAGTCAGAAAACCCCGGCACCCACTGAAGACAGAATTGTGGGTCTCCAAGATTCCTGTCTCTGCAGTGTGACATCTTGTCTTGACCCAAAGTTGGTCATCAGAAACTGTGTACAAAGAGGAAAAAGGGGAAAAAACCCCACAAACAACATAAGCAGGAGGCTGTGGGGGTGAGGTGGTGATTCGGTGTTGCAGAAGCTCAAGGCCAGTGAAGTGTGTCCCATGGGAAGCTGGAAGGTGTGAGAGCCAAAGCACCTGTAATGCAGGACCAGCAGAGCTGCAGGGCTCAGAGTCCAGGGGAGAGGGAGGCAGTGAGGGATGTCAGAGAGAACCAGGCTGCCAAGCACAGCCTCAATGCAATATCAAAACCTTCAGCACAAGATTCCCAGCAAGCACAAAGGAACAGGGCAAGTAATCTCCTATCACAGAAACATCTAAGATTTGAATTAACCTCCCTAGTCCTTAAATTTCATTGTTTCACAGGGGGCTAGTGCGTCTCAGGTTAATTGTGTGGACCTCTGATAATTGGCCCAAATATAGCACAAGGAGATTTTCATGCTAAGCCAACATCAATAATGTGCATCAAAGGCTGCCCTGAATTCTCCCCCTTGGTTGCTCAGTCATCTTTGATCTAAGAAATGAAAAGAGTAAGGGATTTTGTTGTTATTTTTATTCCTTCTCCTCCATCGCAGGATTGAGGTTACTGAAAATATAAACAGAGAAAAGGTGGCAAGACATTAAAAAAAATTGTAAAGACAAGTAGGGGTGATGAAGTGAAGTAAACAGAAAGAAATAGGCTTATAGAAAAGAAAAAATACCTGCTGATAGGAGAAAGAGAAATGCTGGGATATGGGATATGGCAGTGAATGGCATGGTGAAGAAAAGCCTGGGCAAGGTATTCTGGATGAGAAAAAGGGATCAGCCCATGACTTCTGTAGGATATGAGAATGAGATCCTGTCTTCTTAAGCCACCCATGTGCTGGCCATCTGACCTCCCCGGGATCTGCTTCAGAAGCCACCAGGAGGCCACTAAGAGCTGCAGCAGATATGCAGAAAGCTCATGTGTATTGGGAATAATAATGGTTTGGGAAACAGATGCTCCTACGTGACCTTTGTACCACTCATATAAAAAGCAAACGGAACCCACATCACCCCCTCTGCTGGCTGCACAGGAGGGAAGGAGCTGCTCCATCCACACAGAGCTTGAGGGAGCAAACCAAGGCTCTCATGGGCTAAAGAAGGAAACCAAAAGAGCCAGAGAGAGGAATGTGTAAAGAGAGGTGAGAAGCACAAAAGAGAGGACACGTGAAATTTTGGGGATTTGGGTATTTAAAGTCTTTGTTCTAAGATTGCATTGGGAACTCAATTCTCCCGACAGTCCGGAGCGCTTCCTCTTGACAGCTCCAAAAAAAGAGCAACTTGCTTTTAGCAACACTGAGATTGAGTAGAGTTGAGTCCCAAGACTACAGAATTCTGGCTCCAGGAAGGGTTGCTCACAGGCTTCCTATTCACACTTGAGCTTAAGGCCCATTAATTACAGAAGGACATATCCCCAGCGTGGAAATCTGGATGAACTCACAAAACGCACGAGGACACATCAGACCTTAATCCCCCAGCCTGGCTTCACTCCCAGTTTACAGCCCCAGGAAATCTATTCCCAAGAAAGTGTCTCTTCCTTATCCTGTGCTGTTACCCTCTCTCCTCCAGGCATTCTTGCATTCACCTCTACAGAGTGCAGGTTTGGAGAACAAAGCCCAGGAAAGGGCTTCAAGCAACAAAAAAAATTAGGAGAGGTGGATTCATGACCATGCAAAATGCAACATTTGCCCGTGTTTGACGCTGAGCTGACTTCTTAAAGGGGGTAAAAATTAGCTCCTGAAGAAACATTGTATTTCAAATCACCAGCTCCAAATGCAGATAGTTCACTGGTCTTCAATTTTCCAGCTTGACTCCTAAACTGGAAAATTTACCATGTGTACAGCTCTAATGGTGAATCATTTGTGCTCTTGGTTATAAACATGATTTCAAAGGTATGCAAACAAAATCAAGGATAAATAAAAATCATGAACATTCAACAACAACAACAAAACCAACAGCAACAACAACAAAAAAAAAAAAAAAAAAAAGAGAGAGAGAGAGAAAGAGGAAATGAATTCCTGAAGATGTTTGAGCTAGTTTGATAATAATGTCACCAAAAAATTTTGCTGCATTCAAATAAAACCTTACCAAACATTTCTTCTCCTCTGCATCTAAATGAAATACTGATCACAAATGCAACATTTCAAAAAGTTGTCAATGTGAATCACACGCTAAAGAGATTCCAAGTTTTTTATTGCAAATTAAAATTATAAAGCAAAATGAGAAAATTATGTTAGGTGTGAAAATGTGTTTGTCTGGACTTCTGATGCAAGAGAGCATCAGGCAGCATCACCAAGGTAAACAGATGAAATATGAAGCCCCTCATGCATCCCTGCCAGGAAAACAGCAGGTATGTTTGACATGCTAAAAATGTGCTTATGTTGACTTTTAATTGGAATGGTTAGAACAAATGTCCTTAGCAAATATGGTTTTTCTTCCCCACCTTTTGTTGCTGTGTTTTTGCAGCCTCCCCAGTGGGCTCCTGCATTGCAGGCTGTACCTGAGCCTGCTGCTGGCAGGGCCCTCACCAGACGTCTGGAGATCACACTTAGACACAAACCACTATCAATTCCCCTGCAAAGCCAGATAATGGGATGCACTCTCCTTTCTTCCTGTTACAGCCTTCCAAGGGCCAAATCCTCCCTCCATTTACAGTCCAGAAAATCCCATCCACAAAGAGATGTTGTGCTGCATTTACACTAATGCAACTGAAGGCTAATTTTGGCCCTCAGTTATTTGTATACTCGAATATTAACTTAATGTAGGACATTTTCTGAGCTCAGTTCCTCTCTTCGGTGTGTATCAACTTACTGAAAGTGAGACCATCCTTCTTAGCTTCCTGTATCTCAGGGCATGGGCAGGGAGTTTTCATTTGGCCAGTTATGGCTGTGGTGGCAGTTGGATGAGATTGACTTGCACTTACATCCATTACTGCGTTGCAAGTTTTGTTTGGTGCAGAATATTTCATGTAATGGGTCCCCTCTGTAGCATTTGGCAATCAATCCTTCGTAATTTGAAGTTCTCTTTCCTCATTGAACTGCTCTCCTCCCGGTGGAGCTGGTTTGCATGTTGATTTGGAATAGAATGAAAACTCAGTGAACTACAAAAGCCTGTTGCAGAGATTTTTGGCGGTGTGTGACCAATGCTCTCTTTATTCCCTGCCCATTATTTTCTTCAGCATCTGCTCAGCTGATTAGTTTTAATGAGCAGCAGCTCCACTGGTGCATGAGGGAATTCACAGCTCAGTAGGTAGGGGAAAAGAAAATGAGCAGTGGAAAATGGCTGTGTGCAGGTAGCTGTCCCCAGAACAGGCACCTTTATACGCACATCAAACATGTGACAGGAGAAAACATCCTGCTTGTACACTGTAACCACTGAGAAACTCCTCTTTACTGGAGGGGCTCTTTGAGATCCAAAACCACAGGGAGCTATTACACATACACAGGGAAAAGCAAAGTTATTTTCTTGGAGCTGTTGTGTCTCCAGGTGCATGTAAACCACAACACGTTATTTCCCTAAAAAATGCCATACCATGCTATGCATGATCAGAGGAGGGAACCTCCATGCTTGGAGTTTGTATTTTTGCATTTTTCCACTGGCTGGCCTTTTTGCCCTTGGTTTTTCCATAGGACCAGCTTTCCCCTCCTGCCCTGTGCCTGCTAAGCAGGGAGTGCAATGGACAGAAACCAAACCATGGTAGTGGGAGAACCAGCCGTGCAATCTCTGCTTGCAGGCTAAGCTTCCTTCTTCAGCCCCAGTGTTTGCTCCAATTTCCATGCCTGGAACATAGAAGAACTTCCAGGATGTTGGGTTCCTGGTGGTGGCTGGAGAGCACATCATATTTGTCATATTAGCAAAGGCATAGTTGATAAAATAAAGGTGTATTTTATTATCCTGACCTAGCAGAAAGACCATTCTCCAATGCATTCATTGTCAAGACTGTTGGAGGACTAGGCTCCACCACTGGGATGCCTCTCACATCAATCTACTGCTGCCTGAAAAGATGCCAAGAGAAAAGATCCACCATGTGTATGGTCAGACTGCACTGCACACAGTCCGTATGGAGTCTATCTTTAGGCTTTAAAAAGAAGAAACAGCAAGGGTTGCTCAGAGATACAGATTTCCCTCCCCTTTCCAGAAGGAGCTCTGAACACAATGGTGCTGAAGTACACAGAGCAGAGTAGCCCTTTGGGGCCACCAGCACCTCCTTGCTCTGCCAACAGCCCCCTAGGCCTCTGAAACCATGAAGGTGATAAACACCTGGAAAGGTTTCTCAGCATCCCCCAAGGCCTGTGTGACTGAGCTGTCACCTGTGGCAGAATGCCACCACTGGGACTGCTGGCATGGCATGGATTGCAGCTCACCCCAAACTCTCACCCATTCATTTAAGTTAAACACTTTTTCACTTGAATATTTTCAACAGGGGCTTTAACAGGCAGGCTTTGGGAGCAGAGCGGGCAAGTACAACTCTGTGGAGGTGGCCATCTGCTGCAATGGTGTGTGGGAGGTGGAGGGACAGGTTGGAAATCTCCTGTGCCCAGGGCAGCTGCTGCCAAGCCAAGAGCCACTTGGTGTCCCCAGCTGCCATTGTGCTGCATTATGCTGGAAATGCTCCCCCAGTTCCTAAAATCTGGTCAGAGCAACAGAGCTGTGGTATCACACCCTGCAAGAGGGTAGTTCACAGAAATCCTTTTTGTTTCCTTTTATCCCCTTTCCTCATCAAACATACACTATTTACTCAGGTTTCTTTTCTCTAGCTGTCTTGAGTACACATCTTTACTACAAACCCCAGTGATGTCTTTTGTGTGCTAGAGATGCCACAGCTGGGTTAGGACGGAGCCCTAGGCTAACACACAGGGCTGGAGAAAGCCTTGGTTATCCAGGAATATGTTCATCCTTTGGCATGGTGCCTGGAAAACACTTGCATTGTACTACAGAAGAATTTGGGGAGTTACCAGTTCCATGTACCGTACAGACCAAAGCATCCTGTGCCATCCTCCTTCATGTTTCCATATTATTAGGAGTCCCCTCAGGTGAGGATGAAGGAATTAAATCTCTGCTCTAAAGAGCTTCCAGCTGAAGGAAAAGGATGGGGCAGAAATGTGCAAATGTTCTACTAACTGAATTATTTTATGGAGCACTCTATGACTAGCCAAGCCTTGATTTATTCTGACAAGCAGTAAGAGGACCTGGTGATGCTTGGACTCCAGAAATTGTAGAAAGGATGAGCACCTCTCCCACGGAGTGATCTCATGAGACAGACATGCTGCTAGTTGTTCCCCTGCACGGATTTTGAAGAAGTTGGTACTTTTTATTCTATACAGAAATAATATCAGAGGTAAAACTGAAGTTTTCTATCCGTGAGAGCCTTAAACACATTTGTTAAGGAACAGAGTGCTCAGCAACTGTTTAAGGCCAATAGCACTGACCACAATCACCTTTTGCCTGAAACTGGTTGTTTCCACTGGAGAAGTGCTAAGTCTCATTCCCCCTGAGTAGAGATCATTTCCTGTGCCTGTCCCACATCTTGGTGTTATGGACATATATTTCTGGCATCTTCCAAATGTTATCCTGGGTAAAACACTCGATGATTTGTTCAGCCTTCTGAAAATTTGCTGACATTACACAGAAACTTCAGCCTGGATGCTCCTTGCACACATTTTGCTCCGTTTTGTTCAACTGGTCTTTATTCAAAGTTTATGACAAGCATTTTTGGGTTTACATGTTATTTGGGAAAGAAACCTAACTGCCATCAAGGTGTGTGTTACTTGCTGGACAACTCTATAAACCCATTTCAGCCAGGGATTACTTGTTCACCCAAAAATCTGTGTATGAATGTGTAATCATCTGTTAAGCAGTTTCTCAGGTTTGTTTTCAGAAAGACAATAGTCCTGGAGTTAATCAAAGTCTAATTCAGCCATCAGACTGCAGAAGTGTCAGCTGTCCAAACATAAAGAAGAGTTGGGGTCCAACAGACCCCTCTTCCTTGGCACTGTCCTTGCATTCATCTCCCCTCAGGCCAGGAGAAGAAGCTGGACTTTGCAGTGGCTCCTGAGGCTCAACAGCATGGGCCTGTGCAGGACAGGAATGCAGAACTATGCATTAGACCATGAACAAAACCGAGCTGCTAAATTAACTCCAGGATTCAAATATCAGCATCCTGACATTGCAATACCGAGCAGGAAATGACCAGTGTCATGGTGGATCTGCACAGAGCTGGGGCCCAGGACACCACTCCTTCCCAGGTGCTGCTGCAGCATGAGGTGAGACAATGCTGGGTTTGGGTCCCAGCTTCCCTCAGCATCCAGAGCTCCTGTGGTAGGATGTGGTCAGGAGATTTGTTCTCTTCACTCAGGAAATGCTGACCTGTTGAACCAAAATTTAGCTTGAAAAAGCAGAGCTTTTCCTGAAAAGCTGTGTAGAAGAGATGAAAATGAGAAGACAATAAACCCGGTGTCATCTCTTCCACAAATTAAGTGTCCTGACCAGGGGAGTATCCACAAGCTCTTTTGGTGTCCTTTTTACTGCCAGCATATGAGAGATTCCTTTTTCTGGGTAGAAAACAGAATAAAATTCTTATCTCAAAAAGTGTGGCAGACTGTGAAAACCCTTTTCAGTGCAGTTTCGTTTGAATGTAAGAAATTCAGTTTCTCTCCATTACCCACAAATGCCGGATAATTTCATCCTAGTAAGGGATATGCTGAGATGAACTGAATGAAAAAAACAAAAAGGAAGAATATTTTTAGTCTTATTTGTCGATGAAATAACTACTTATATCATGCGTGCTGATTACAGATGTTGCAAAAATCCGGTGAAGAATAAAATGAATTAGTTCAACAGGAGTTGCTGTGGCTGTCATCTGCCCCTCACCCTTCAGCCAGCAAACAGCAGCAGCTGGGGGTGCAGCAGGAGCTGGTTCGGATGGTTTCTGCTGCTCCTCATCCCGGAGCAAACCCGGCATTAAACCCACTGTGCCTTTCCCAGGGGACAGGAGCAAACATCCCACGGGGCCTTCTGGCCGACATCGCGGTGCTCCGGCTCACATGCTCCTTTCTCCTCCCGACAAAGGCAGTCTGGGAGCCGGGGCATCCCGGCGGGGTGTAATCCTCCGTGCCGCAGCCCCGGTGCCTCCCAGACAGAGCTTCCCTGGCAGAGAGAAAAAGAAATATGTGATGAGGCGTCCGTCTGCGTGCCCCGTGAAAGTGCCCCGATCTCCAGCGGGTTTAATGAGAAATCCTCCGAGCCTGCTAAGAGCTGGTATTTTCTGGCTTGTAATGTGGTTCCATCACCACCCCCAGGCAAATCGCACCCTGCACATCCATCTCTCCTCCCCGCTGCCCTGCTGAGGAGCAGCGGAACACCCACAGGCACTGGGCGGGGGGACAAGGCTTCCAAAGGAAAGGGATGCTGAGGGCGGGCAGACAGCCTTGCCACGAGGAAAGAAGCAAGTTCTCCATCACACGAAGTCATTTCCCAAATTGCAGGAACCACAACTCCCCTCTTTATGAGAGACGGGGCAGACGGGGATGCCGCTCCGGCGCGGTGTCTGCCCGGGAGCGCGTAGGATTTGCGTTGTGTTACCTCTGAAATGCAATATCGAAATATTAAACTTTAATAGCACTAAAGAGGCTGGGGCATGAAGCTCTTGATGAGCACTCGTAATGGGCAAAGGGAAAAGCCTTTCAAGCCAGATTTATTTCTGCACCCTTGTATAGCTGCTGAGACAGGTCAAGGTCGTCCTTCCTTCTGCCCTCTAGTGCCGGAGAGAATAATTAAATGTAAGGAAGGGAGCCTGCAATTTCCTTATTGAAATGCACAGGATAAATAGAAGAGGAGGGAAAAAACGCTATTTTGTAACTGTGTGCTTTGTCACCGGTTCAGGTAGAGCATGCCAGGAAAAGTGACGCCACAAGAGCCACTGTCAGCCCGGTTTATGATTCCTTTTAGGAGCCAGAGGTGACACTGCAGAGGGCGAGCTGGGGACAGGACATGCTGGCATTGCTCTGTTAAACTGGGCCCAGGTGTGCCAAAAGCAGTGGAGACACGGGTGAGGCAGGAGCTGACAGCTTCGTGCCACAGGTTGGGACAGGTGTATCTCCACCAAAGACCTGTCTGCTCCAGCCTCACTGCTTCCTTTAGATTAAAACCTGACAAAGCTTCGAGACAAAATGTTTACACTGGGGAAGTGCCTGCTGTTGAACACTTTGAGCCTCATTTAATTCACACTTGCTCTTAATCTCTGCCTCTGAGCACCACCTCATCAGGCTGAGTCAGACCTGTTACCCTGAGAGCTCTCTCCCAAAAATGTGGTGGGAAATATGGCTGAGCTGGAGAGTGCTCCCAGTGCCAGGGTTCACTTTTGTGTGCACCTGTACTTGATTTCTGCATTTTGCTCAACAAAGTGTAGGGGAAAAGCCATGCTGCCATCATTTCAGCAGCTTCTGTAAAACAGGGCAGATGTCACCTGAGTTTTAGCTACCTGCAGCAGGTGAGAGCTGCAGGACATCCCAGGTACAAACAGAAATGGGAGATGACATGAAAGGGAGATGAAGGGCTCATCCATTCTCAACAGGGCAGACTGATGCAGCCCTAGGATGATGCTGAGATCCCAGTAAACTGATGTGCAGGGCTGGGAATCAGCTGCCCTGAGGTGACCAGGGCCAAGCCAGCCTAATGAGGACTAACAGGGCTGAGCAAGTTGGCCACCAAACGGGCAAGAGGCCCACAGGAGGACAGGCAGAGCTCTCCAGGCCATGGAGCAGTGTCACACTGGCCTCACCTCCCATCAGACTGCAGTTTAGAAGGTCTGATGTCCTTCCTTGAGGCAACATGCTGGCTGGGAGTTCCTGACCAACTGCTCATCCCTGCAAAAAGACATTGCCTTGGGCTCCCTTGGAGTTGCCATGGGCACCAACAACATCCTAAAAATGCTGTGTTCCCCACAGTTATTTCCCTTCCTCCCCCTTTTCCTCCTCTGTACAGTCACAGAGGAAGCAATTAAGAAAAGTGATCAGAAGTAAGTCTTCCCTCTTGTCTTTGCTGTCTGACAAAACAAAGAGTTTTTAGCCACATCCTCCCTTTGAGAAAGCAAGTTGTGATTATGTACATTTTGCCTAACTACTCAATTTCAATTTCAAAATGCTTATTCTTGTTTCTGATCTATTTCTCTTGTGCCTCCAAATCAGGATGTTTCAGAACTTTGACATGAATTTTTCAGTGTGTTACCCTCTCAACTCTGAGCACTGCAAGGCGATGAGCTGTTCAGTGTCACACACAAAGAAAAGCTGGTTTGAATTTCTGCTTCTCTCAGTCTGATTGCCTGTTCAATTAGTTCCTCATATCTACTAGCAGGATTCCTGCTCCTACAGGGCACAAGAAGTGCAAGGTGCCAGGAAAGTCCTCCAGGAAAGCCACTGCTGTTTTAGGGTACCCTGTCAAAAACAGAATCCAGGGGGATCTGCAGCTGAGGGGATGCAGGAGAGGACAGCAGCACAGCTTCAGACAAGATACAAGGAGTGGGATATGATGTTACTACTGGAGAAAAGACAACAGAGCAAACCCCACACCTTAATCAGGGTCTGCTGTGGTCTTTCCTCCAAAATCAAAATCAGGGCTTCTGGAGGACATTTGTTTTCTTTCCTTTTTCCGCTGCTCCCTACTGTTCTCAGGGACTTAAAATCTGACATAGACTCTGTAGGAAGAAACTATGGAAAATGGAAACTTCTTATGGCAGCTGCTGCTGCAGGCTGGTAGAGGAGGGCATTTCAGGGAAGTTACAGCCCCCACAAAGGGTGCTGTAAGCACAGTACGTGCCCACTGCTCCCTTTTCCAGCTAGCTGTGGGAAGCTCCAGCCTTCTCTTACAGTTTCAGGTTGTGAAAATCATCATAATTCCACAGTTAAATGCCTGAACTCACTTGAAAACACAGCACAAACAAGATTCAGGGGGGTGTTCTCTGAAGGTAGTGACACAGGGGTTAAAAAACTTGCAGAGGACACAAAAGGCATCTTGCACAGGCAAGCTTGGGTGGAAAAGTTGAGGGATAGCACCTCTGAGGTTCATTTTTGCCTATCAGAGGTTGAAACTTAGCTTCACTTCAGTCACTCCTGTGATGCAGTAACACCATATATGTTTATACTATATCAATAAACAGGGTAGGATCACAGAAAATGAGCTTTCCAACATATTTTTCTCCTCTTTATGGAAACAGTTCTCAGAGTGGTTGGACAACTCCCAGATCCCATAAAGAACACTACAGGTACACACACACACACACACACACACGTGTGGGCTCCTTACACTCACAGCTGCACAAAAACATTTCAGATGTGGTCCAGGCTGCTAATTTTGACAGGAACAGTCACAGGAGCACACTGGAGGATCCTGAGGGATAATCCAGTTCTGTTCCCTCCCCGTGAGATGGAGTTCCAGCTCCACCAGCGCTGTGCCAGGTTCACAGGCAGGACAGCTGCCCACACTGACCCCAGCCCTGCTCTGCCAGTTCCCATCCATCTCTAACCTGCCTGGCCAAAGGGGTGCCACAGTAGCCTCAGACTGATGCCCTTCTCCTCACTAAGCTGCTATATTCTAATGCCATCTCAGCCTGAAATGATGCTGGAATCTCTGACCTGCTACCAGGTAAAGCCTTTTTTATTTTATTTAAGAAACAATCCAAGCTTCTTCTAGTTAATGTCTTAGAGCAGCTCAGGAGAGCAGTGATGGAAGCCACAAGCTTTGCCTTCATGTCACACAGGCAATTAAAAGAGAGAAGCTCCCTTCTCCCTCATCTACCACTCGATCTCCCTCAGTCCAGAGATAATGTGCCACTTTATTGTGCTTTAGTGAAGGCAAGCCATCCATCTCTCCCGACACTGCTCAATAAGGGGAGGACCCAGGGGCTTCATGGGGAGGAAGACAGCACCAGAAACATCTTGCTGAAAACTGTGCATGGCTGTGCCTCAGGTCACGTGGCCAGCAGGAGCTGGGGGAGAGATGAAGGAGCAGAACCACACAACCACACGTTGGCTGGAAACCTCAGGAACCCCTTGAGATCATCCAGTCCAACCCCCTGTTCAAGCAGGATCAGTCAGAGAAGATTCTCATTGCTGTGTATTATCAGGTTTGAGTATGTCCAAGGATGGAGCCTCCACTACCTCTGGGGGAACCTGATCCAGTGTTTGACCTTCCTCACCATAAACCAGGTTTTTCTTAGGTTTAATGTACTTTCCTGTGCTTTGGTTTGAGTCCATTGCCTTCCATCCATTCTCTGGACACCCTGAGGAGATCCTGGTCTGTTCTGTCTTCTCTCATTACTCCCCTCAGCACATATTTTACACACAGAGAAGATCCCTCTGCAGTTTCTCTTCTCCAAGCTGAACTGTCACAGCTCAGGACTGGAGAAATGATGCAGCAGGAATGATGTAGGTGATGGTTAAAGAGCCAGTGACATCTCCACGGGCAGGGTGAGGAGGACCTCATCAAAAGCAGGTCCCACTAAGTAGTGCTGGTCTCACTGGTGGCATAAACATCACAGCCCAAACACAGCCTCTTCCCAGCCCAGCCCAGTCTGCTCCAGTGGGTGCCCATAGGCACCAGGGCTGGAGTGTGCTGGGCAGGTGATGCACTGAGCCCATGCTTGAAATGCAAGGAAAGGAGGGGAGATGATGGTGGGTGTGCTTTTCTTACAGCAATGGCACTTACGTTTTTCTTACAGCAACAAGGTCCCCCAGAGTTTTATTTTATGTTTTGTTCTCTTTCACTTCTCATGTTTTTGTTTGCAGTAACCATCCTACAGTTGCTATGTGTAAATATGTCACCTGTCAAAGTGTTGCTTCTCCAGACAAGCTTTCCTGTCCCAAACTGAGTGTGCCAGATGTGCCCAAGCCCCATGTCATGCCCTGTGCTGCTACAGCTCATGGTGAGGTGTTTGTACTGCCAGTCTGAGCTGCACCACGGGACCAGGCTGCCACTGCCTGTGTTTGCTCACAGCATGAGTGGTGAGTACTGCAGGGTCCTGACGTGACCCATGGAGACAGATCCCCCTTTCCAGTGCTCCCACCACCCCTGGTACCATCCTTGGTCAATCCCTGCCTGTGACATCCTCCCACCTGAGCCAGCTCAGCTACCTGCCCCTGCTCTGCACAGCTGATGCTGCCTTCATCCAGCACAGTTTTGCCCACCTGTGCCAGGTGTGTTGAATTGAACCCACTCTATGTTCTCATTGCTGCTGATATAGATTTGGGATGAGGCCAAATCTCTGCTTCGCAGCTTGGCACCCAGAGGAGCTGTTTGCTGCAGGTGCACTGGTCCCTGAAATTCCAGCAGTGGGGCTTGATTACTGCTCCATGGCTCTTCTGTGCTCCCTGCCATGCAAACCCATCCTGCAGCCTGGTCCCTGGGGACTCAGAGGCTTCAGAGGCAGAGCAGTGCCTCAGCTGCTGCAGAGCAGCCCTGACAGACATGCCAGGGAGAGGAACAGCCGAGAGGAGCCAAGCACAGCCAGACTCCCCATGTGAGACGTGTTTATTTTTAGAGTGTCGTAGCACTGAGGATATGGAATGAGCAGCTTCCCTCTCGTCACTCTGACGCCATCACCCGCCACCCACGCACCCACTAAATGGGTTATCACAGCCCATCAGGCTCCCAGGGAGAGGGAAAGAACAGAAAGGTCACTTATCTCCTCCCCCCCAATAAACAGCAGACTACTTACTGTGTTGTGGTATTTATTAACGGACTTGGGTTTAAAGTGCTGAAGGTGTCTCAGGCAAGACATCACGTCTCCTGCTGTGCAGACCTCAAGAGCCATCTACAAGTCACCAGTCTCACAAATTCATGGGAAAACCAGAGCTACAGCACTTACAGAAGGCTTTCCTCTGTCTCAGCTGATAAGCCACTCCCTGTATCCTTTCTTCTCAGTTAGACATTGCTAAAATCACTGGAATCCCAGATCCCAACCCTCTTCTCATTTGCCTTCTCTGTCATTCTGATTTTCTCACCTGACATGTCAAAATTAGCACTTGTCTGAGATGTTTGTGTCCTTTGTGCCACAGTGTTTACAGGGATTCTCAAGGGATGTTGTTATCCTCATCTAACACAGGGAAGGAGTGCAAACTCCCCAGTCCCCACACCAGTGCAAGATGAACAATGTGCTCAAGCTGGAAAAGACTGGCCCAGCTCTTTGCACCTCAGGGTTGCACTTCTCCATCCTTTCATCTTTTACCTCCAGTTAGAGTCAAATCACTGATCCACAGTCCCCACTCCTCCCCATTTACCATCCTGTGTGTCCTTCCAGCACAGAGCTCCTCACTGGGAAGTTTCAGCCTGTGCTGTTGCGCATTTTCCTTCCTCCAACTTGCTTTTTGAAATTTCTGGCACCAACAAGGCGCCTGCTGAAATGGTGCCTCTCTCCTCTTCATCTGCCTCACCATCTGCCTGATGAGGCAAAAACCTGGGGGGTTTCTGCAGAGATTTGTAGATTGAAGGCCAGAAAGAACCAGCATGATCTGTATGGCATAATAAAGGCCATAGACAACCAGACAGCATTTCCCACAGCAAGTCCTCCATCACTCTGTGCTCTATCCCTAACCAGTGCAGACCCACATTTCCTGCCTCTTTTTTTTTTTTTGAGTGACATTAATTAAAGTATTTTTTGTACTATGAAAATGTATAACTATACAGGGAGAGGTGGCTAAGGTTTGGAAATCTTAATGACCAGATCTGGGAAGATTGCAGTCCTGTGAGAGCAGCAGTTATTCAGGCACAAGTACACACAAACACAGCATTTTAACCTTGCGCAGTTTAATTAGAAAATAATTCCATCCCATAAAATATGTTGACATTCCTAAATATTTTGTTTCAGTGAATATTGACACCTGTCTCCTCAGGAAGAACTAAAACACCCAGCACCTGTGCTGTGCTGTGCTGAAACTCATCCCTGGCATAAACCCAGAGCTGTGTGATGGGAACCTCTCACTTGTGCCAGCCCAAACGCTGCTGGGAGAAGCCATAACAGCACCAAGGCAGCAGGAACAGGTCACACCTGGCCATCCAGCCCCTGACTCAGGTTACCCCGAAGATCCATCCTGGGTAGCTGTGCCTCCATAAGCACAGATCCAGCTTTCTCCCTGCCACCAAAAACCTGTCATTTCACCTAACCTGCAAACATTGCCACCATTCCTCAGCCTCAGGTGACCGAAGAACATAAAAAGCCTTAACCTAGGTGGAAGCCTGCTATGTTCTATTCCCAGCCAAGGGGCACACAACAACAGAGGGGTATTTGCCCAATCCTAGCTCTGTGTGGTGTCCTACAAGTCTCCATTTTAATTCCATTTTCCAGGAACACTGCCAGATGTAGGGAGGACTGAAGCCTCCTCTTCCCAGAACCATGACCAGTAGACTCTTATTTGGCTCTGTCAGTAAGCTTGCTCTGCCTGGCTCAACACAGATCTCCCAGCAAGTCTTCTCAAAAACCTAATTATAGCCCTGATCACCAACAATAACATTAGCCTGGGAGTTCTGGGAATTCCCTTCTTGGTGTAAGAAAATACCCAAAGCTGCCACTCAGCAACACAGGTCTAACTTTGACCCAGGGCCCGAGGTGGGGTTTGAGGGGGTTGATTTAATCTGCCTGTTATCTCCCTGAATAAAGGGCAAGAGAAGTTAATGGATGCAAACTCATTAAGAATGTGCACGGAAGTATTTGCTTTCTTTGTTTTTGTTAAAATAATCAAGGAATTGCTGCTTTGTTTTTAAAACATCACTAAAGCTTCCCCAGCACAGGCTAAGTCTCTAGCAGAAGAAAACACGATACATGGTGTTCATTTAGGTATCTAAATGAAAGTTCATTTAGGTATTCTACACACCAGAACATACTGCAGGCACCTCTGTGAGACAAAAAAAGTCAATTTGTGGAGTGTTTCACAAATAGCTCCAGCATCGACATGTGTGGAACCAACATCATGTGGGTGGTTCACTTGGGCCTCCCAGGGACAGAAACACCAAGAAGAAGCATGTAGAGACTGAGAGACCTGGTGGGAGAAGGCTGGTGTGCCAGGCTGCTGGGAAATTTCTGTCCAAGAATATCTGTGAAATTGGACAGTCTCTTAAGTACTGTAAAATATAAAGAGGATCTGACTAATCTTCATCTGCAGATTTCTTGCTTAGTAAAAATCATGTTACTCGTGGTCAAAGAGAATTGACACTGATAATTCAGTATTTAATGCCACATTTTAGTAATTTTAAGAACCAATATACTCTAAATAGCACAGCAATCTGCTATCTATGGCAAGTTCTTTTTTCCAGCGATGGATTTAAGTACAAGCAGAGTGGGTGAGAGACAGTCGATTTAGCAACACTGGTGGCTAATTCTTTTGAAAGACACTCCTCTAAAAGGATGCTGCTTTCTCTCCAGACCTCTGGGCTGAGACTCACAGTCACCAGAAGGCAAGGTGCACTAATCAACTACATGTGTGCTCTTTGTCAAATAGGAGTTTATCACAATTTAGGGATGTGCACAGGCCAGCAGGGCTGTGCTGTTATCAGCATCATGGGGGGATGGCTCCTATGACTGGAGTGCTCAAGTGAAAGGATAGAAGCTCTTTAGGAAGGAGAGGTAGGGGACATGAGGTGGGGGTTTTTGCTGTCTATGTCAATGTTGGAGCACCTGGAGCTTTGCCTGGGGATGGAGGAGAGCTCATGGGTCAGGGGTGAAGGGAGGGAAGGGACAGATGACATTATAGAGGAGGTTGGTTTGCGACAGGCTGCTCCACCAGGAACACCAAGTGCATGAGGCCCTCTACAGACAGACAGGAGCAGCCTCACAAACTCTGCTTCCCCTGGGGGTCCTCAACCACTCCAGTACTTGCTGGAGGGACAACACGGCAGGGCACAAGCAATCCTGGAGGTTCCTGAAGGTGCACAAATCCAGTGGACCTGATGAGCTGCATTTGTCGGACCTGAGGGAACTGTTGGATCAAGTGGTTGAGCCACTCTCCATCATATTGAAGAAGACACACCAGTCCATGGAAGTCCCAGCTGAGCAGAAAAGGGGAAACATAACTCCATTTGTAAAAAGGAAAAGAAGGAAGACTGAGAAAGTCAGTCTCACCTCAGCACCTAGCAAGATCATGGAGCAGGTTCTTCTGGAAATTGTGCTAAGGCACATAGAAAATAATAAGGTGTTTGGTAAGTCAACAGGGCTTCACTAAGCACAGATTGTGCCTGGAAAATGTGATTGTCTTCTAAGATGGAGTGGGTGGATATCCATCACAGCATTGGTGGGTAATAGAAGACCAACTGATGTCATCTACTTGAGATTATGCCGAGCATTTGACACTGTCCCACATGGCATCCTGTGTGAAGACAGGCTGAGAGCTGGGGCTGCTCAGCCTGGAGAAGAGAAGGCTCCAGGGAGACCTTAGAGCACCTTCCAGTACCTAAAAGGGATCTATCTACAGGAAACATGGGGAGGGACCCTTTATCAGGGAGTGTAGTGATAGGATAAGGGTAACAGTCTTAAACTGGAAGAGGGTAGATCTAGGTTAGACATTAGGAAGGGGAATGTGAGGGTAACGAGTTACTGGAACACACATTTACTGTGAAGGTAATGAGTTACTGGAGCAGGTTGCCCAGAGAAGTTGTGGCTGCTTCATCCCTGGAAATGTTCCAAGTCAGGCTGGGTGGGGCTTTGGGCAGCCTGGGCTGGTAAAAGGTGTTCCTGCCCATGGCAGGGGTTTGGAACAAGATGATCTTTAAAGTCCCCCCCAACCTCAATCCATTCCATGATGCTGTGATTGAGGTAGCTCAGCCCTCTTTCACAGAGTCCTAGACCAGTGCTGGGAGCACAGAACAGCAGATGCATCCAGATGATTTCCTTCAAACAGAGCAGCTGAGCCATGACTAGTTATCTAAGTTCAGATAAACTGAGCCATCAGATTACCACTTGAGACAAGTTTAGAATGGTGTGCTGGTTTCAGCTGGGGTAGAGTTAATTTTCTTCACAGTTGCTGTGTTTTGGATTTGTGCTGAACATGAGTTGATAACACAGAGATGTTTTTGTTATTGCTGAGCAGGGCTCACACTGAGCCAAGGCCTTCTCTGCTTTCTGTATGGCCACAGTAGCCAGGAGGCTGGGGGTGCCTGTGAGGAAACACAGCCAGGACAGGTGACCCAACTGACCAAAGGGATATTCCAGACTGTGTGACATCATGCTCACTACGTAAAGTGTAAGAGAAAAAGGAGAAAGGGGGGAAGTTTGAGTGATGGGGTTTGTCTTCACAAGTCACCACTGCATGTGACAGAGCCCTGCCTTCCTGGGAATGACTGAATACCTGCCCACTATGGGAAGAACTGAATCAATTCCTTGTTTCGCTTTGCTTGTATGTGCAGCTTTTGCTTTCCCTATTAAACTGTCCTTATCTCAACCCAAGAGTTTTCCAGCCTTTACCCTGCTGATTCTCTCCCTGATCCCACTGGTGTGGGAGTGAACGAGCGGCTGTTGGGGGTGGGTTGATCACTGGGGTTAAACCACAACAAATGGCTACCCTGCATTTGTCAATGGTTTAATGCACTAGAAGTGTATTTATAAGATAGGGATAATTTCCTAGTCCTTGAAAAAGAACACTTTGGGAAAGCAACTGCTCCATCTAGCAAAGCATTCTTGAATGCAGTCAAAAAGGCAGTCAGAGCATCAGTTTACTACGATACAGCTTTGGCCAAGAGTCACTCTTCAGGTTGCAGAGACATGGTCTTTGGTTTTACAACTCATACAGCTGAAATAAGTGCCAAAACACCAACAACATCATAGATCATGTTGTAGAAGTTCTCTGCTTCTTCTCTTTGACCAGATTAAATAGCAGCTGCAATGCAAACCAGAACTACAACCCAATTTTTTAGAAAGTGGATTGTAAAATTCCAACAGGGAATGATCCTCTTACTTGAATGCCAGCAAAGCATTACAGTTGAGCCAGCACTGTCTGGGAGAGACATTCTAAATAAAAGCCCCATACTAGTGCCAGCAGGGCTGGGCTGGTGGGGCCAGGGCAAGCAGCCAGGCTGTGCAGCCTCCCTCCATCACTGGCCATGGCTCTGCTGGCACACAGGGCTGTACAGAGCACCAAACCCCTCCTCACCCTCCTAATGCTGAGCAACTGTAGCTTTATTCAGCTTTTCCCTGACTGTCCCTTCCTTTGCCCCTGGTCATTCCTAGTTCAGACTCCCTCCCCATGCCCCAGAGGAGCAGGCAGAAGAGCCAGGAGGGTTGGCCAAAGTTGGACAAGGGAAGAGGCTGGGAAAAGGGTAATAAGGTCAGGACAACACTGGACTAGACAGCTTGGGAAGGTAGCTTCCATTGTGGAAACAAAATGAATGCAGCAAATAATCTGTCTGGCATTAAGAGAACAAAAGGAAGGCAACAGATTCATTTTCTGAAGGCCTTTCTAGAACTTTATTCCCTATTATACTGAGCAACCCACACTTTCAAAAATTTACTGTCTCATAATAGCAGCCACTTGGTACTAGAAAAAAACCCAAAGAACAAGAACTCATCAACCCAGAGGAGCAGTGATCAGGGTTATAAGCAGCCTCTTTGTCTCACTTCAGACTTGGTCAAGTATTACACAACCTCTTAGGAGAAGCAGAGTTCTGAAATTTTTCAAGTTTCTAGTTATGCAAAGGTGAAAGAAAACTAGAAAAATTCTCTTTTGTGTGGAAAAGTTCTGGAAGGCAGACTACAGCTCAAGTATTTGCTCCAGTTTTGGGCCAATAAAACCAGTAAATTGGAGTCAGTCCAGAGGAGATCACCAAGGTGGGGCTGGAGCACTCACCCTGGCAGGGAGGCTGAGGGAGCTGGTGCTGGTCAGCACTGAGGTGGGACTGCAGCTCCCTCCATACCTATGGGGAGCCATCTAGAAAACAGAGCAGGGATCTGTATAGTAGGGCAGAGGGAGAACAAGAGGGAAGAGGCACAAGGATTGAAGGAGAAAATCCTTCCCCCGAAAGGGCAGTCAAACATCAGAGCAGATTGCCCAGAGAGGCTGTACAGTTTCCATCCTTGGAGGCCTTCAAAGCCCAAATGGACAATACCCCAAGAAACCAGCTCTGATCCTCCTTTGAGCAAGATATTGAACCAAAGGCCTCAGAATCACAGAATATTCTGAGCTGGAGGGGACCCACAAGGATCATCTAGTCCAACTCTCAGTGAAATGCCCAAGGGGAGATTGAACCCACTTCTTTGGCACTATTAGCACCATGTACCTCATGAGATTTCTTCAGACCAGAACTCCTCTATGTCTCTATAGTTTGTGCTGCATGGGAAAACACTTAATAGCAAATAGAAAACCATTCTATGTGTTGCAGCCACTTCCTAAGAAAGACTGCCATAAAAAAACATGCTGTGCATGTTTATATGAATAAGGAATTGCATCACTTGGCCATTTGCACACATGAAAGATCAAGCCTTTGAGCTACAGGTGTCTCTACAAGCTACAGGTGTCTATACAGGTGTCCATACAAGCTGTGTAAATGTGTGCCTTCATATCTCAACAGAGCTGAAGAGCTACTCGAGCAGATCCAAGACACAGAATCAAAATTCAGCTGATCAAGATGCAGATGAACAGCTCTCCAGGCTCCATTGGCTATTGATCCAATCTCCATGGACTAAGCAGACAATTCAATTTATGTGCATCTGTAAGCTGAGTCCCAGCCACTGCCTAGTGGTCTGTAACTTAATTTCTGTGTATTATATACACATGCCTTGCTCTTTTACGTTGTATTAGCAGACAACAGCCTAACACAACCCCCCACTTAAGTGCTTACAAGTCAAATCTAGTGTCATTGGCTTGGGACTTTTTACCATGCTGAGCTCAGTCTATCTTGGCAGCTGTGGGCAAGGGATGGGAAGACAACTGTAAGAAGCAGAAGGGACAAACATTTTACACATCTTGGGGGATGGAGAAGTGTCTTGTGGTCATGGTGCCCAAGCAGCCCTGGAGCATGAGAAGTCCCCACAGTCACCTGGCTCAGCCTGCTGCTCTCTTCCTGGTGCACAGGAATTTTTAAATCAGCAATACTCAGAGAAATGGAATCAAAAAAACTTTAGATGTCCCCAGAAATGCTGCCAAACACCTGAAGGTGGCTGTGGATCAGGGGAGGCTGACTCTGGTGACAAGTATCTCCACAAATGGAGGCAGCCTCTCCAGGCAACCCCCACCAGTGTTGAATTATCCTTAGAAAAACGAAAAGTTTTTTTCTGCCCAAACCAAATTCCCTGTTCCAGTTTGTGTAAACTGTCTCTTTTCCTATTGCTGAGCACCACTGGGAAGAATATGTCTCCAGCATCTTTTCTCCCCCACTCAGGTATTTGTACACACAGACAAGACCTCCCTGAGCTGTCTCTTCTCCAGAATGTACAGCCCCAGCTCTGACACACTCCTTGTTTGACAGATGCTCCAAATTCCTTCATCATCTTCACAGCTCTTCACTGCACTCCAATGTGTCCATGACTTTTCTTGGACAGGGGAGCCCAATGCTGGACCCAGCAGCCCAGGTGTGGCCTCACCAGTGCTGAGCAGAGAAGGATCATTGCCCCTGGCCTGCTGGCAAAGCTCTGAGGGCTGCCCAGGATGTCACTGGCCTCCTGTACTCTAAGGGCACATTGCTGTCTCATGTCCAACTTGTTACTCACCCTGTGCCCCCAGGTCCTTTTCTACAAAGCTGGTTTTCCAGCTGTTTTCCACACTCCAGCTGGTGCATGTGGTTGTCTCTTGCAGCAGGAGGTGCAGGACTTGGCATTTCTCTTTGCTGGACTTTGTAAGATTTCTGTTGGTGCCCATTTCAGCCTTGTGGAGGTCACCAACTCTACAACATTCAACAAAACCTGTCACCCTGATCTTTTTCAGCCTCCTGATGTTTGCATTTTTGTAGTGGAGTTTCTCACAGATTTTCATATAAACAAAGTGATGTTATTGTAAACTGTCCTTGTTTATCATTCCTCTCTTGAGGAGGGACTTCTAATTTGACCAGTGTGGTTGGAGAGGTGGCAACCTCATTGTCCAAAATGTATATAAACAGAAGTAGAAAAATAAACTTCCCCTTTTGCCCTGATGACCTGACCATGTGTGTGTAGTTCTTTTGTGTCCTACAGTGACAAAAACCAATCTTTGATAAACCATGGCCAGAAATATGGTAGACAATGAGCAACTCACCCCCTTACAGTTGAATAGCAACCCTCAACAGAAATTACAACTTGAAGTTACAGGAAAAGGGGATTGTACGCCTGATTTCAGGCAATTCTATACAATAATTTGATGCAGAAACACAGTAGTGACTTTTCGCACCAAACCAATTCTAATGTCTGCTGCATGCTGGGCTGTCAGAACCACTGACAGCAGCACCTGCTGAGGCTGAACAGTGAAGCATGAGGTGTGTTGCTAAGTCCAGCTCTGCTGTACTTCCTTGCCTTCCTATTCCAGAACCACCTGTAGTACCTATATCTCCTTTTATGTGTCAGAACTAAAAGAGTTCCACACAGCAGATCTTGCCTTTTTTTTTTTTTCTTTTTAAATTTTCAAGCTCAATGTCCATCAAACCCAGCACATAACTTCCATGTGTCCAACCCAGTGTGGCTGCCTTTGGATTTCCTAGGCTGGCATGAAAGCATGGATCAGCACTTAGGATGGCAGCCAGCATGGCTGAGTTTCTGTCTCCATGGGAATCACTAGTTCAAATGAACAGTAAAATACAAAGGTTTATCTGAAAACAGACTGCTACCAAGGAGGCATTTGTTTGGCAGTTCAAGCAGTAAAATCCACTGAGAAAAATCACTCTAGCAAATGTGTCACTTCAGTGTCCACTGTCTGAATCAACAAGTCTCTCCAACACTTATCTGCCACAGCCTCAAGGCAGGAATCCTCCCTCGGCACCAGCACGAGTCATCCCAGAGGAGACAGACACATTGCCACTATGCAGGAGGGACACAGACTCCAGGAAACACAAAAATGAAGAAACATCACACAAACACCATAAACAACAGTAAATATTAAAAGATAGAGCATACTTTTTTGAATTTATTGGATACATTATAGTTCTGAACACATATCTCGATAATCCTCCTCTGAGTACCAAATTTGCTTTACTGAGTGGGACAAAATACAAAACGCCAGCAAACTGAAAAGCCTCAAAATGTTGAGTCTATTGTATTTCTGGAAACACGTGCCATTCTTAGGAGCAGGGAGCTCCCATCTACCACAAGTGATACAGCTCCCAAGAACAGAAAGCATTGAATGACGAGAGAGGAAAAGGAGAATGTAACAAGAGAGGGAAAATGACTATGAATTTTACACATCCCATTTCTAAAGGAGAACAAGATCCTTGAGTAAGAGATTTAGTAGGTCAGGTCAGACACGGATCCCAAGAAGTTCCATTTAGTAAAAGGGCCTTCTCCCCCACAGATCCTATTTAACTGCTCACCTTTGTTCCCATCACAAAGTGTATCCTGCTGCCCTCCTGCAGGAGAGGCACCAGCTGCCTCCCACCCCAAACAGGGCTGGCTTGTGGGGGCTGTGAGCCACGGCCATGCAGAGCTGACTCCGTTCCATGCTGACACCCCAAACCTGAGCGAAGTACACTGCAGTCAGAGACAAAAAGAGCAAAAGCGACTAAGATTTCTGGTGTGAGCCACAACCTATGAACTGTGGCTTCCTGGAAAACACCTCAGCCTTGGAGGTGACAGGATGGACCTGCTGCATCTCACTCACTCTTCTATCTGGGCTGGCATCTCAAGCTGCACTGAGAGCGTGCATGTGACTTCATTCTGGAAGACATTGGACACATTTCATTGTGTATCAGTAATTCCGCCCATGTAGATTTCTTAGACCTGTCCACCTTTGGCATGTTTTACAACTCCAAATTCTTCCATTTCTCCCTCCCTCCCTCCTCAGAGCATCCTTAGCCACGGTAGATTTACTGCTCTGCAGATGCCATCTGCATTCAGCAAATGGGATGTGAAGCCATCAGGCTGCAGGATGGTTTCTGCACCCTGCATCCGTAACACAAGCACACAAAACAATTTGCTTGTCAAACTGATGAGAATTTAGAGAAATTAGAGAGTGATTTTATCTTTTGACTCCCTTCCTCAACATATACCCACTCCTTTTGCCCTCCACTTTGCAAAACAGTGAACTGCTCCCAAACCAGTTGTGACAAGATGCACAAAGACCTTTAATCTATCATAAGAGAGAGTCAAGATTTAGCACATTTACAGCTTGTACATAATAACCAAAAACACTAGAGCAGAAATTGGACCCTTTCTCCTCTCCACTGTGAGAAAGAGGCTCAAAAATTACCAAGCTTGATGACTGGAGCCACATTCACTGGATGGAACAAGGCAACATCTAAGCCAAAATTTCTGCCCTCCATTTGTCATAAGCCGATTGTACCAAAACTCAGTTTACTTTGGCTGACTGTAATACAGTGCTCCTGCCAGGACCATCACCATGCCACTCTTCTCTGAGCATCAGCTGTACTCCTGTTCCTTCCTCCACTGTACTGCTGGTACAACAAAAGCTGCTGACCTATTCCAAGCCCTCCTCTTTCCTGGGTACTTTTCAGAGCATCCAGTGTGCAGATGTGAGGGAGCACACAGGCAGGATTGGATGATGCCACCCAGCCTTTTTGCAGCACTTCTGTGCTTATTTGGCACAACAGCTCAGGAACTGTATTACATGTGCCACTTTCACAGGAGTTGAATCTACCTGATCAGTTTACACTGGGCATTGAAATATACGCCAAGATGTATATCCACGATGAGTGGAGGCTGCAGTAACCCAACTACCCATAACCAGATGGCACCAGGCTGTTACAGAGCTTATTCTCTCAAAAGAAGAGATGAAGTGTGTAAGGTTGCTTTTATCTATACACCAGCAAAATTTGAAATTCAATCACTTTCCTGGCTTAAATGGTTGCAGTCATAAAAGCTCAGCTATACCAATACAGGAGGTTTTAATGTTAAGGTTTGAGAAGTAAAAGCGTATTAGAAAACTTAAAACTTCACAAAATCTTATTTTCTAAAGAAGCCTTAAGATGAAAGTGTAATAAAGCAGTTTCTGTGACAATAAGTAACCTTTGGATGCTCAAATTGCCCATAATTTTCTACATTCACTCTTTCTCATCATGCCCAAGACGACACAAAACCATGTGTTTAGCATGAACATTGCTGCAGCCATCACTGAACATCACTTTTTATTGAGGAAAATCAGCACAAAGGGAACACTGCCCAGTTTCGTTGCGCAAACAAATAGATCCCCAATTTCTGTCAGAGCTGGGGTGGTCCTACAGAGCCAGATTAGAATTATGGCAACATTGCTGACAAATTTCCATGCATTTTTACACATTAAGTGGTAGAAAACTTTGTCCCAAGGGCAGAACAGGATACTTCATGCTCAAGTGAAAACTGGTTGTCTTCAACTACTTGTAGCCCAGGTCATCACCAAAGCCCAACAGTTAAGTGAATTTTCCAGCCTGGAGATGCTCACAGTGCCCAGTGTAGGCTGGTATTCCTGTGCTGGCTGCTTTGCTGAGCAGAGAGTAGTGAGGAAATAGGAGCAGTAACAGTCTGACCTATCCAGGAGCTTACAGAACCATCAGCCTGAGGAATAATACTGCAATACTTCCCAAGATGCATATAAACCACAGCAATTGTTACTACTTCCATGCTTGCATCCATTGTTATAATTGGTCAGATATAGCTGCCTAAGAGAAAAACCTCAACAAAACAACAACAAAAAAGGGGGTGGTGGGGTGGTGTTGGAATTATTTTCAAAATATTCTTTTATATAGACAGAGGATATCCCAGAAGCTCTTCTTTCCTAGATGCAAGACCTTCTTCAAGAACTTCTAAAACCAGCTAAAGCCAAAAATCATCCCAGGACATCTCCAGATTCAAGTGCCATGCAACCAAAGCAGCAACCCAAACACTGAAATCCATATTTAGGACCAAGCCAATACCTTATCTAATAAACTGATGAAACCAGTAATGAATAGAACCTTCAGTAAACAACACATCAGCTTTTGTGTTTGCTTTAAGAAAGTTAACCAGTCATAGTTACCTAATAGAGAAAGACACTGCAGCCTTCAGAGATATATCACAGGGGTTCCTGCTGCTGATACAGAGCCTTAGGTGATGGTTACAAGAGCTGTGTTGAACAGAAGAGCAAAGTGGTTTTTTTTTCCCAAAATTAGAAATATACAATTTCCAAAAATGGGAGCAAAAGACAAAAGGTAATGAAAAATACTGCTGAAGAAATGTTTAATTAAAAAAATCAGGAATTCAACAGTGCCTAAATCTTTATTTTTCATAACCTACATATTTTTTTTCAAATTAGACAGTTTTACATTTTATGACACAAAAGGAAACTTAAATTACTGATAGTTTACATGTAAGCTTGATTCCAGTCTTAATGGAAGAAGAACAAAAACAAAAACCCTCAAAAAGGCTCCCATATTACACTTCTATTTTGTGAATTGGCAGCTGTTAGGTCTCCTTAGAAATCCTGGATTGTCTGCTGCTATTACTGTAATAGGTTACAAAGCACAAAACCCCTACCTGTAGCTGAAGGAGATACAGAGATAGGTGTGCACCATTACAGCCAGCTGTTGCTCCTGATACACTGCACCATGCTCCAACAAGGGTCTTTCCATGCCAATGGCTCAAGGCTTTGAGGGATAATGCAGCAACATCAAAAATTTGCCACTGCTCACACATTTCTAAGTGACAGTGTCATGGGGTGGGGACTGATCTGAAATTACATTCAGTTTTGAAAGCAACCTTTTTTTTTTGAAATTCCTGGAAGAATCTCAGATCCCATTTTGACTTGTTTTCAAAATGAAAAACATTTACCACACAGTTCCAACAGGGTAAAATGCCAATTTTAATTACTGTATCCCTGAACCTTGAGCTTAGTTACTGCTTTTGGGAGGTTTTTCATTTTAAAAGCCATGTTTTAATCCCTCTCTGTATCATAGCAACAGTCTGCATGAAACTTCACAACTCTACTCCGAAAACTCCATTTTGTCACTGAGTGGGGGAGAATAATTCTCAAAGTAAAATACAGTAAGAAGTTGTATTGTATATCACACAGTAATTTGGCGTGTCACTTTAAAAAAAAAAAAAAAAAAGCTATAAAACCACATCAGAGTAAGGTTTAAACTTCAGATGCAACAGACTGTTGCTGGGTAAGCAGTAATTACAGTGTATTGACCTATCACAAATGGCAGCAGAGCACATTAGAACAGCACAACACATCCCACTGGTCTCAACAGATCACCTCAGGTACTGGCTGAGCACCAGGACGAGCCGCTCACAGGCGCTGGAAGGGACCACGTGCCACTGTTTGCAGCTGGTAAAGCCTTTCACTTGCAGCAGACAAACAAAATGAATCATACAGCTGGCCTAAACCATACACAAATCTAGCTACCGCTTTCACTGCCGCTGGGGAAAGGAGAAGGGCAGAAAAAAATCCAATAACAGAAGTAGGTGAGCAGTTTTGGTGATGGTGGTGGGGTTCTATCTCCTCCCACAGCATTCACAAAGTGCGCTTTTTAAACAAGAAAAGTCAACAGACTCCACATGCCCTATTTTTGACCAATTCTGCAGCATACAACAGGCTGGATTTACAATGCCAATTAGTTACCAATTGATGCTTGTAATAGGAAATTTATCAGGAGTCAACTTCTACAGTTACTTTACAGTTCTATGAACCATGCACTGATACTCTTGAAAGCGGACAAGTAAGCTCCAAGTGTATATTTTTGCAGCAGTCAAGTTCTTCCCCAATTAGACTTGATTTTTATTAATGACTTAAAAATTACAATTTGACTGCTGAAATTCATTATTTACATTGCAGAACACTTTTGAATTGGTTAAATTGTTTGGTTTTAAAGGGACTTTAGGAAAACATTTGAGGGCTTTTAAATAAGACTTTCGTTCCATTTCCCTTTTGCAGTGAAGAGGCAGAGTCAGTTCAACACACCAGAATAAAATAAGAAAAAGAAAAAACAACAAATTAAAGTAATATTCAAACCACAACATTTAGTTTATCTACATCCAGCTCAACAGCAACATTTATAATATCAATAATTTTTATCAGATTTTTTTCTTTAGGGTACCTTTTTATATGTTCTGATTATTTACAACTGTACAAGCAAAGCACACACTTCCAAGTGCACATATTTAATACAGTATTGACTATTTGCATTTACAGGTTTTTCAACAATCTGAAAAAGATCAACTGTTTAAGATCTTTAAGGTATATTACAAAAACTGCTGCTAGTTCCTGTACTACAGTATGTTTACCCAGTAAGACCAGTGACAATAGATACATACTGTAACTGAGTAATTCTGTATGCCATTCATGCTAACCCTCCACGGGGTCAGACCTCATTAACTCTAAACTGTCTTGTACAAAAGTTAAGGCAAAGTCATTTTCAAGTTTAAATAAAATTCAAGTCTTTAAATATTGGATGGAAATAATTCTTTAAAAAAATCAGTTGTTTAAATAAACATTTTTGTGGAATAAACTGTACTGTCATAGTCAGCAGGAATGAGTTTTGTCTGAACTTCCTGCAGTTTAAACACTTAAAGAAAAGCTTCAGGCATTTTAAAACAAAAATAATTTATATTCAACTTTATTAGAAACTTGCTAATTTAGTGCATCCTTGTCCTTCAGAAAGCGCATCACTTCTAAAGTAAATAAGTGTGAGAAACCTCATCCCAGAGGTAAATATCAGGGATCTCTTCCTCCACCACACAAAACAAACACCATTATCTCACGTCTTGAAAAATTGAAATCCATATGCCAATGCTTGTAGTTACAGGAAGATGTCAACACAAGGCTGACTAAGATATGAACTCTTTCAAAGAGCACTTGGGGCAGAGTTTTAAAAAAAAGTCTACACAGAGCACAGGGGTAACCAGAATATACAGCGCTGACTCAGTTAACTCCCTTACAAGCACAGGGAAGCTAAGGTTATCACAAGAAGGCTACTCTGCTTTCTCCTGATAACATCCACTAACAGGCTTCACCACCATAGAAGCTCACAGACTTGATTCTTTCTATTCACAATGTGCTTTGTATTTGCAAATTATAACATCAGTTTTATTCTGGAGTGAGAAGATGGTTACTTGCTTGCAGTAAGTCAAAAAAGGAAATATTTCAGAAAGACTGCTATGGTGCCCTGTAGAATTCATTTTGTGTGTGCAAAACATCAAAAAAAGATTAAGTTTTTAAAAATGCTAGAAACAGCTACTCATTTAACCTAAAAGTGCAAGTTCATTTGCTGACACTTAGTACAGCAGCCCAATAAAAAAAAAATCTTCAAGGTCACATACTAATTTGTAAAATATATCTACTTTCTTGCACTCTACACACTAGCTGCCGTTATCAGTCTTTTGGACACTTTAGATATGTACTTGCAGACCAGTTTATTAAAAATATTGCAGCAGCATGTTTCTGCTTAACAGTTTAGAAAAAACTCACTATACAGAGCTTGCACTCACACAGCCACAGAGAGGCTTAATAAAAAGTTGATTTTTTTTTAAAGACAAATATTTTACATCTTGGAAAAAAAAAAAATCACACTAAGCTTCACCTCCAATTAAGCACCAATCTAAATGTAAGGTTTAGAACAACTATCCAGAAATACCCAGAAAAATAGAATGTTTGTTCAAGAGGGGAAAAAGTATTTCACAGAAAAATAACTTGCAGGCATTGTTACATGCCCTGCTATCACTGCAAGCTCCTAACCAGCAACTCATTCTCAGGTATCTTAGTGGGAACATGGGTTTAATTTGTGGGAAACAGACCTCTTCTCAAATCCCTCCCAGGTGTTGTTTTCACTGAGGAGATTTTGGAGGGGTACTCTGTTCTTTATTTAAGCGTTTGCCAACGGCTGGAGGGGACGATCTGCGTCCTGACTGTCTCCTCTGGTCTTTGGGTTGTCCAGGATGTGACTTTGCAGGAGGAGGTTCTCTGTTTTTCTCTATTGTTTCTGTGGGCTTTCTTTCTTCTTTCCCACATGCTACAGTGTTTGGCTTCTGTTCTTTCTGGGGTTGCAATGTAGGAGGATCCTTAGTTGTTCTCTGGCAAATTTCCGCATAACTAGGTTTTCGCAGTTCCTGGGAAATCAGGAACAAACAGGACAGAGTTAAACAAAGCATCCCGAGGGGAAAAAAAAAATTACTTTTATGAACAAAAAAGGGTGAAGTCCTTGTCCCAAAAGACTGCTGCACTTAAATATGCAGATGAGGGCTTGAGTATGAAGTTTACAGAAGCTATATAGACAATAAAGCTGAATAAAAGGTTAAATGTAAAACAGTATGCCAGAAAAATGGGGCACTGGCATAGGGGAAAATACTTCCCTTTCAAACTGTAAACCAGCTCAAACACGATGAATACTCTGGTTTCAAGAGCAACATATGTATTAATACTTCTACCTCAAAGATACTACCAAGAAAAGGATTCACATAAGGAGATCTCTTTTGCACTCTTAATTGCCTAATTTTATCATGCAAGTAATCATGAAGCACAGTAAGCAAATTTAAAGCTTCTGGACAAATTCTAGGATGCTGGGCTCACATGATTAGGCAACACTGGGTAGCAATAAATATTCTGTTAAATGCAAACTGGATCATTATGAAAAAGTGAAGTAATAAGGTCACTTACTATGGCAGCCCCATTGACTTGTACCGATTTACATGCAGTACTCAGTGTGGAAGAAGAAAGTCTTTCTGTACTCTGTGTCTCTCTCTGCTGTTTATCCACAACTTTGGAGTCCCTGTAAGCATCCAGCAGGAAGCAAGACTCATGAAAAGTGAAACTTCAAGACAGATGAATGGTTTCATAATAGGTCTAAAAAATTTGAGTATGACTACAAGTAGTTACAGCTATAATTTGCCTAGCACATGACGACTAGCATTGCATTCAAAAATAGAAAAAATATATTCCTGTGCAATGTGACACTACCTTTAATTTGTCATGTTCTAATAGCATTTAGTTACTCAGCTATTTGATTTTCAGGTTCCAAATAAAGTGTTACCAAAAAACTTTTTATGGTATGGACATCAGTACTGCCCACTGGGCCATGGGTTTACTCTCTGTGTTTCAAAGCTATCTAAATATAAGACAGGAAGGTATTCATTAAACTTCTTCTACTCACAGAAACTAAACCACAACACGAAATTTTCTTCTGCTAAATGACTATTATGATTGAATCACTATTATGATATTGTTCGGAAATTAAGCTTTATTGCCTTTACTACAAGTACAACAAAATATTACTTCTTTCATTGATTAAGATTTTAATAGCTATTTACATTGTTCTGCCTGATGAAAGAAAATGCAAATGTGATTCAGAGCAGAATAATTATACCCATGTAATTAAGTGCTTACTCAGTAGGCTGGGGTGGCGAAGGAGACCTTTCGAAGGTCCTGGGCAATGTAGAAGAAACTGGTAACGGCTCTCGAGGAATTCCTGATGGAATAGTGTTTGTACTTGCATCCACATTAATGTTCTGAAGGAGGAAAAAAGGCACAGAAGAACAATCAAAATACCCAATTAATATGGTTTGCCTGAAAATTAGCACAACCGGGAAACAGTTCACAGTTTAATTTATACTGGTAAATTGACTATAGGAAGGTACAGAAGGAGACAATATGTGATTGTGATGATTATGTTATCTTTCCTTTACATTTATTTAGAAACACAGACAAATAACACATTGTGGTTAAAGAAGTTATAAGCTTCAGGTCCCTTGCGGACATATGTGAATGACAAAAATCATTTTGAATCCTTAAGGTTAGAGAAGACCTTTAATCAATCATCACCTTGTCAACTAGGTCAAAAACATGGCACCTTGTCAAAAACATGGCACAAAGTGCCACATCTGGTCATTTCTTGAACACTTCCTAGGGTAGTGACTCCATCACTTCTCTGGCACTGTGTTACAACACTTAACTTGCCTTTCAGTAAAAAAAAAAAAAAAATTCCTGACTTTCAACTTAAACCTCCCCTAGCACAGCTTGAGGCCATTGCCTCTTGTCCTGTCACTGGTTGCCTGGGAAAAGAGACCAACCTCCACCCAGCTGCAGCCTCTGTGCAGGCAGTTGTAGGGAATGATAAGCTCTCCCCTCAGCCTCCTTTTCTCCAGGTTACACAACCCCAGACTTGTGCTCCAGACCCTTCATCAGCTCTGTTACCCTTCTCTGGACACACTTCAGCACCTCAATGTCTTTCTTGTAGTGAGGGGCCCAAAACAGAATCCAGGATTAGAGGTGCAGCCTCACCAGTGCCCAGTACAGGGGGACAATCACTGCCCTGGTCCTGCTGGGCCACACTATTTCTGATCCAAGCCAGGATGCCTTTGGCGTTCTTGGCACACCTGGACTCTTGTTCAGCTGCTGTTCACCAGCACCCTCAGGTCTTTTCCTACAGGGTCACTTTCAAGCCACTCTGTCCCCAGCCTGCAGCACTGCCTGGGGTTGTTGTGACCCAAAGGCAGGACCTGGCACTTGGCCTTATTGAATCTCACACAATTGGCCTTGGCTGATCAATGCAGCCTGTCCAGAACCCTCTGCAGACCTTTCCCTTCCTGCTCTCCAGCACATCAACACTCCTGCCCAACTCAGTGCTGTCTGTGAACTTACTGAGGGTGCCCTCAATCTCCTTGTCCAGATGACCAATGGGGTTATTAGACCAGACTAGCCCCAATACTGGGGAATACCACTAGTGACTGGACTTCTTTCCACTTGAAAATTTTGCACCTGCTGGTGACAAAGTAGGCTTTGCACCTGTTCACATAATCACAGCCTATGAAGACAAAACTCTCCTAGTACTGTGCACTAAGAACTGTCTTCTTCAAAACTCCAATTCTGCATCATCCCAATATAATGATTTGCTACCAAACAAAAGGCTTTTTCTACAGCCCTCAAAAAATTCTTCTACTGCCAAGTGATACTGTGCTTCCAGATAAATGCCAAATAGGTTCAAGATGCATATATTAATTTAAATTGTCACAAAATAAGAAAAGACAACTTTGTATCCCCATATATATAATATATATATAAAATATATATATCACATTTATAATAATTTCGTTTGTTTTAAAGGGTGCTATTTCTTTGTATTGCTTCTGACCTGTCTCATCCTAAAAAACTCTAAACCCCGAAGAGATTCTGGTATGCAGAAGGAGAAGCAATGGGAGATGACAAGCTCAGAAGGAACAAGATAACCCTCCTTTTCCCCCAGCCAAGCCACCATTCAAAAAGACATAAACCCTAAGACTCCTATGGTCACTGTTATGAAGGAAAAGGGTATTTGATGGCACTGTTTTAAAATCAGGCAGCATAGATTATTGCAGTAGATCTAAGCCTAGTTTGATTCAAAGTAAAAGACTGCAAAAGGTGGATGTTTAGAAATAACAGAACAGCTTTTATAGTTTTATTCACTGTAACAGTGTGTGCAAAGGCTTGAAATTCCAAGTTGCTGAGCATTCTGGCCCAAGTGCATCAGAACTTGTAGGTACATGGTTAAGTGTGAATAGCTTCAAGTCAAGCAGACATGCAAGAGCTCTTCCTTGCCAAAACACTCAGCCCTTGACCTGACAGTGCTGCACTTCCTAGTTAAAAAATGTGGGATGATTATTACCTGCCATTTCCCAGAGCTACATCTAGATGAGCATCACTAAGCAAAGAGTTTAAATATATGATGCTTGGATAACTGCTGGAAATTATAAACCTTTAGTCCCCTCAGCCCCCATACATTGGACTTGCCCATCTATGTAACACAAGGGAAGCACTGTGTAACTCTACTTCAGTGCTTTGTAACACCACATCAAGTGACATGAAAAAACATTGAGATCAAGGTGAAAAGCAGCCTGTATACATTGGCAAGACTTGATGTTAGCTCAAACAGCTTTGTAGCAGAACACAAGCACTCATTGGAGCCAGCTGCTGTTATCTTACTCTTTACTTAAATGCCAACAAGGAAAGGTAGCATAATCCCTTTATTCCACACAATGGTACAGAATAACTCCTGTACACTGGAAAATGAAACTGGTAAATCGAAGGAAGTTTTTTATTGTGACAGTGCACTGCAAGTATCACAAAGCCCCAGTGCCTGACTGATGGGAAGACTGCCTCTACAGGAGAGAAGTCTAAGTTCTTTACCATAAGTACAGAAAAGCAAGTACTAGATCTGTAATGGGGGAACAAAGGGCTTTCAGCTGCAGCATTAAAAGCAAATCCTGGATTTGTATTTAAAACCTAAAATACAATAGTCAAAAACGACTTCATAAGTAAGAGATAAAATACTTCAAAATTAATAGATCTTAGCCAAGAATAGCCTACAATCTGTAGTACTGGCTGACAGCAAGTTAAACACTGCTCCTATCGTGGCTCTGAACTGCACATTACCACTAAATGCAATCCTGGAATGTAAGAATATTGCCCCTCCTACCCATTTCAGGAGACAGAGTAGATGGCTTGTCTGTACAGTCACTGCCTTGGGTGCAGGCTGCCCTGCTGCCTCCCCCTTTCTTTACCAACAAACACCCTCTGCCCACCTCTGATACACGGGTACCAAAGAAAACATCCTAAATATTCTCCAGCCTATTGCAGAAGATGCAAGGTATTGTGGTGATTCACATTGCTTTGCACTGCTAATCCAGGGCTTAGCTTCATAAGTTGTGGTACAGCTAGAAAAACACAAGCTAAATTTGAGCTACCAAAAAAAGCCAATGCAGACTTTCACAGTCCAGAGTGCTCCACAGTGCAGAGGGTTATGTGAGTCTTGCTGGAGGAGAACATACTGTCACTCACAGATGGCATGGCAGAGACAGTTCTAAGAATGAAATCTATGAAAAGCTACTGAACATTAATTTCTGCTGCATCTCTACTACAACTATACTGCAGTGGTTGCCAAGTTATTCTGGTGTATTTTTATGTTTCTGAGCAATATGACAAGACAACACTGGGATCTAGCTGGTTTTGGTAGCAGCTCTTGTTCCAGCTATGACGTCTAGTGTACTGAGATTATGTAGGCAGCTTCTTTATTTTGATGCTTAGAACTTTGTCTCTGTCACTTTGAAGTGTTTTATATACAACTCAGAAGTCTTACTTTCAAGCAGGAGGGAAAATGTATCACATGCTTTTCACCTGAGTCTATCAAAAAGCCTGAGGCAGTTATGAACAACAAAGAGCATATTTTCTAATCTCTGCTATTAACATCTGCTTAAATTATACTGGTGCCCATATTCCATGCCATTTCAAAGAGAATAGCCAACCAATTCTAAGATATAAAGTGAAGAAGGCAGCAGCACATCATTTGAGAGCTGTTTTTTAAGAACATTTGTTACGACCCATGTAAACCCACAAGTTTTTCCATGTATAAACCATCAAATCAGAAAACAAGAGGTATGCAATTCTTTGTTTTCCCAACAGAAATGAGCATCCATTACTCACTCTTTCTTTTGACGTTCCTATTACCACACTGGACAGTCTGTTTTCAAACAGATCTTCAGTCTTTAAATTGCCAGCAGCCCCAGGTAATGGAGGAAAGCTAGATAAGCCCAATTCGAAGCTGGGAGATGGAGGTTTTGGGGGTGGTGGAGACTGTGTTTGGCCTCTCTGGAATAGAAATAGCATGTTGGGGTTACTGCACTAGATGACAGAAAAGATATGCAACTCTAAACTGTATTTAGCACTTCATTTGTATCAGCACATCCCTGGAGAAGGCTTCCCCATCTCATCTCCCAAAAAACCCACAGAGTGCTGAGGAACAGATGCTTTCATTTTCCACTGTTGCCCTTAAAATATTTTATTATTTAAATGTCACGGTATATGCATTAGGTTTACGGATACTGGCATAGTAAGAAGTTTTCTCGCTGACTCTTCTTGAGGACAGACACACTGACACAGAAAGAAAAATAGACTGGTTTACATATCATGATATGGTGAAAATATAATGCCCATTTATGTACAGTTAGCAACATCCTAAATAAAAAGACAGGAGTCAACAAGAATCTTATTTTCAGATATATGAAGAAAGGACAAGACAGCATGCCTTGTATGTAGCACAGACAATAACAATATGTATATCTAATTAATATTAATCTATATGGTCACTGTAAAAATAGAAAGGTAAGTGTCAAAACTATTTTTGAAATGGAGACTATCTAAGAAAACCAACGTCTCAAGCAAAAAACAACACCTGTGTGCTAAATGCAACTATTCTGCACTAGAGAGAGCTGTTCAGGAGTTAGAAGTACCACAATTTAGGATTACTCGTGAGAACTGCTGGTAAGTTATTTGTAAGTTATACTATATTTACACAGGAAAAATAAAACTCCTTTATAATATGCTGTAACTGAAGTTACCAATTAACTTCACCTACATCATGTAAACAAAGTTTTTCTTCAAATAACTGTTTCTTGACTATGCTGAGGCCTGTGCTAAGATGATCTCTGCTGCAAAATACCAAATGCAAAGCAATCTTTGACACAGTTCCTATTCTGAAAAGGAAAATATGACTGCATAGTCAAGATGGTGTTAATTGGGGAACAACAACAGATACAAGACTACCTCTGAGGTCTTTTCACAAACTACAGGTAATGTCCAAAGAATTGTGTGTCAGGAGCAAAGTAGGGAAAGAAAAAATACAGAGGCAAAACAACTGCAACTCCCAGCACTGCCACTGACCCAGCATTACCCCCTGAAAGAATGCTACAGCAATGGAGACTGCAAATCTCCAAAACTGAACTCAGATGACCTGTCAAAGGTCAGGGAGAGAGACTACACTTACCCAGCTCAAACTGCAAGGGGAACAACTCAAATTTTTATAAGTCATTGTTCAAATCACAGCACTTGCTCTTCTTAAAGGGGACTGAAGTTCTGCAATAGCTAATGCTTTTATGCTACGTTTTAAGTTACACAGTTGAGTCCTAAAACCCTCACAATATTAAGAGTGGCATGAACATCTTGAATTAGCAAGATGAGGGAGGACTTCAATGAATTTTAAGTTAACTGCATAAAATTTATCAAGTTGACTTCTAGTAGGTTCAGTACTTTGCTTATGTCTATAGCCTCAATCTGATCAAAAAGTTTCATGCTCTTTTTCATGCAAACGTGCATACAACTCTATAACTTCTCCTTTAAAAGGAAAAATCTTCTAAAGAAGGCCTTACCCCATTCAAATATACTGGTTTTAGTGGTGTCCCGTGCACACTATCTGGTTGCTACAGCATCACACAAGAAATAGGATACTGGATTCAATTATTTCCACAGTCTAAAGGGGGAAAATTTTAATCTTTTGCCTCCAAGTGCGCTTCCTTGCAGTTGTGGGTGTGCAGCAGCTCTCACCTCTCCTCAAGGTGCAGCACTGGACACTATACACTAAAGATTCTTGGCCCACAAGAGCCTGGAAGGAACCTGGCTGCCCAGGCTGTAATTACAACCTGGTGCTGACAGAAGGGAACCATGGGTCTCCAAAGAAGTCACATCTACCAGTTTTTACATTCAAAGTTCAAATAATCTTTGCAGTCAGCTGTCAGAAGTGCTACCTCTGGTCAGGGAGGCAGCCAAGGTAATCCTTTCACTCCAGTCACTCACACCTAACCTGTACCACTTCCTTGTTCTTTTAAATACAGAAAAATGTTAATAGGAAAACTTCACTCTAAAAATTCAAGCAGCTTTTAAAGGTCAAAAGGAAGTAGTATTGGAAATCCTACATGCAATGTGGCCTCACTGCCTCTGGGAAGTCTGATGAGAACTAAAAGCAATCAAAAGGAAGGAATCACTTGCTAAACTTTCCTGCTCCTTTATTTAAGTTCACTCAGGCCACTCAACGGCAGGAGCCACAAACACAAATGCAGTGATTCCAGACCTTTAGGAAAGTGTTATGGCTCCTGCAGTAGTGTTACTTTACAATTGTAACATGAATAATGAAATAACCTGGTTCAACTTCATGAATATGCCACGTGTGGCAAAAATGAATTGCAAAGAAATGACTGGTTTTATCACATCAAACCTTAAATCCTACAAAAACATGTTTTTTCTCTTCTACACTTAGTGCAGCTTTTTCAAGTATCAAGTCTACTTTGGTATTAACTTTGAATTTCAGTTTCCCAAAACTACATTTAACTTGGTTAGTGTACCCTTACCAAGTGGCACTTGGAAGAGACATTTAAGAAAATGAACTGACCACTTCATAACAAATATTTTTGCCACACACTATGCCACAAGGATCCATAAAATGTTCTTCACTGACAGCATGATTGATAATGAAGTATCAAGTGTTTTGAACAGCTTCAGCTATTCCTGAATGTTAACACTGGCATGTTGACAAAAACTGAGATGGAAATTTTTTGCTACTGTTAGAGAAATTTTAACTTTTTCCTGACTTCTACATTAATGGAAAATCTCTGATACCCAAATTCTGTAAACTCAAGTGACTAATGAGCTGTTGTCTTTCATCAACTTTGATGTACAACTGCTTCTGTAGTAACTTATGTCACCTGCTACTCCATGTAACATCCACACCATTGCCTTGTTACCCTAATTTTATTAGAGACAAATAAGATCATGAACACTCACTGTAAACTTGTCCTCCCTTTTCTTTCGGTAGCCATATGAGTTTTTCCTAAGGGAAAGAATGCAGATATGAGAACCTTGACTATAAATGGGTGGAAAGTGGTTAATGAAAACAGAAGAAATTAATTCCAATTGCTATTTCATCCATCTTCATTCTATACAGGTTATTAAGAAATGTTTTAGGGAAGAATTCCTAGCATGCTGTCATTAAAATAAAGATATAGCTCTTATGCAAATCAGTGTAAGAATACACTGGTTACAAGTAATTCCTGTGTTAAAAGCATCTCCGTAGAGATTACATATAAGGGGGTTAGGAATTTTTGTACACCAATGTAAATTTTCACATACAGCAAACTATTTTCAATGCGGGTAAAGCTCCTTGAAAAAATTTTCAGCACTTTGCCCCCAGCCCTGCTTCAAGTAAAGCCCCTCCAAGCAGCATTGTAAAATTTGCAGTGCATTCTAATTCAGTCCCAATATATTTTCTAAGTCTGTTTGACTTATATTATTCTAAATGTATTCAATACTGAAACATCAAAATACAATTTTAAGTACTGATTATTCCTGTACATTTTTGTAGTCTATTGTTTGAGCAATCAAATTTCCTGAGTTCTTAATCATACTTTCATCCATCAGTTATAACACAATTTGGTAAATTAGATTTAGAAAAGTATTACAACCCTAACACAAAATACCCATTTAATTTTGCAATGATACAAGTCTAAAATAAGATCATCTGCAAAACACTTGAGTTATCTTCCAATTCAGTAAGTCACTCAAAATGTGATTTACTTGAAGTCATAAATACAGCCATTATCAAAGCCACACAATACTTCTATGAAGCATTTATTAGAACTATATTTATAAATATGCCAGTTTTCAGCTCCCCAGGTAGCTGGTTGTGGTTTTTGTTTGGTTGCTTTTAAAACAACATAACAATAGTTTCCTTAGTTGCCTGTAGCCATTTTTTCTCCCTCCACACCAATCCATCATCTTTGCTGTTGTGTACGTCCAATTTGGTCAAAATTCTGATCCCTCAACTGAAAAAGTTAAGAATGAGCACTGCTAATACACGTTCAGGTGTACAATCTACAAGGCTGAACAACGGAATTGGGCAGAACTTCAAATAAAGTCAAACAAATAATTATATAGAAAAACTTTCTTGCACCAGATGAAGAAAGGATAGAGGATTAGATCTTCTAGATCTAAATTGCTCATCAGTTGCCAATAATGATTCTCATCTGGTAGGAAAGTATGCAAGTCCGCTTTGCCTTCTCTCTGTATTTAACGCTTCCTGTGAAGTACTTTGCAAGATTTTAGGTTTGAGGAGAGAGTCTGAGTTTAAAGCAGTATTGAGAACAGTAATAATACCACACCTCCACTAAACAGAGTAGTTTAGAAGCAGCAGTACGTGGCTGTTCAGAGGACAAGTATGGATTACACTCACCTTCCTCTGCCCAATCCAGGGGAGGAGTCCACGCTGGTCTGTTCCATCCGCCCAGTCCCCACCTCCCTCTTGGTGTAGCTGGTGGTAGCGCTCTGCACCCGTGTCCTGCTTTGCCCCGGCTGCCGCGTCTGTGGGCTCCTGACGCCATTGATTAAACGATCAGCAGAAAAGTTGAATATTGTAGGACTGTCTAGAAGCCCAGGTCCCCTTTCTGCACTGGGTATTGTATGTCGTATATGTGACTTGCTAGGATTCCTATAAATTCAAAAGTCATTTCAACATACGCACACTATCAGAGATCTTCTGAGGCCTAAGCCTATTCACAGAATTCAGAAGGAGCAAGATCTTCAGTCCTTTACCACTTATTTCATTTATAAGAATGATCAACATTCATTATAACAGGTCATGTGAATTATCAAAATTAATCTCTTCCCTGTCTGTTTTCAACTAGACCTTTACTATATGAATAATCCTGCTGATGACATGTCATCTTTCAGAGTATTTCAGCTGAATACTCTAAATCACAGAACAGACAGGCTCTCAGCTTTCAGACTGTCCATTTACATTTTGAAACACTACATCCATTAACATCAGGAGCACCATTAGCCCTTTGGCCTCACCTTTGGCACCAGGTTCCGTTTCACAAGTATTCTCAAGTTAGCTGGTGTTACTAAAATAAGCAGATGAAAACCCCATGTGCCAGATAATTCAACAGTATTGTTAAAAGATAGATGAACTTGCCTGTTCCTGGGAGGATATTGTCTGAGTGTTGTCAGTGGAGAAGCAGCAGGCTTAAAGGTTGGAGATGTGAACCCATTGATAAATCCAGTATTTGGAAATGGTGTTACCTAAAAAAATGTATTGCATACTCATCATTATAAACCAACTGAGTATTACATTTCTTAACCCCATATTTTATGGCATTCTGTGCAGGACAGTACTCAAAAGATTGAGTGTCTGTCTAGTGCCTTGTAGGTAACTTACAAAATTTCTGAAAAAAACCCCAAGCTTCTGCTTTTCTGAGAAGTCAGTCACTACACATGTTCAACTTATGATAGTTCAAGAGGATTGAAAAACATCAAGTCAAAATTCTTGGCTGTAAGTCGAATAGCTCTCCTCCTATTTCACACCATACTACACGTCTTGGAAGTACTGAGATAGTTCTTTGTCAGAGCCTCTAATCTACATGGCCTGTAATTGTTTCTCTTGTAATTGTACGTGAATTCTTCCCTAAAAAAACCCCAACAACTTCTTTTTAGTTCCTCATTCTACTTCCATGTGACATCTAAATAAAACATAGAGAGTAAGTGGATATTAAGTGGAACTTGGATGCTTTTCAGATCTTACCACCTTATTCTACATGGGAAACACTGTCTTCTTGTCTGAAGAAACAATATCAGCTAAACATTTTCTGAGGTGGGTGCAGATCAATGTCTTGTAGTAACAAGATGCCTCAAAACCTGAAGCATGCAAAGTAATTTCTCCAACCTCACTAGCACACTTCTGTCTTTTTTATTTAAATGTCTAAGTGAGTTTCATTTAAGAAATGTTACTGTTAGCACCAGAAAATGCTTGCTTGTCTTCTCCCCCTGAAAACAGCTACAATGCAGAACAACAAGACTATTCCTACATTCTATTTAACAGTGAGAAACAGCTGGGATTAAGGCCGTTTGCTATGAAGGTACATTTAAACTTGAGAAAGGTTTCTTGTGCAAGATAAATCACAAATCAACGGAAAACAAAATTTAACCCCAAAGCTATCTTATCAAACTACTGCTAGCCTAACCTAGCATGCACGACAGCAAATGCTACCTCAAGCTTCACAAAAAGGCCATTAAAAAAGGCCTGTAACAAAGCTCCTCGAGGAACAAAGCTTCATCAAAATATCAAAATAATGCCTTGAAGTGCTTTCTGCTTTAAGAGTTACAACATGAATGCTGCAAAATTCCATCAAAGGTAGTAAGCAACCTCTGAATCTAAAAAATGAGAAGACACTGAACATAGTAGGGACCCTAGCAATAGACAACTTTTCTTTCTTTATAATGATGAGTGATCCTTCTGGAGGAAAAAAAAAAAATTCCCCTATTTTCCAATAATACCAAAAGCATCTCCACAGAAATCAACTGTTTCAAACATACTTGCTTTCCAATTTCTGCGTTTTTTTTCCCAAACAGGAAAAACTAGATATTTTCTCAAATACAATTAAGTACATGATGGAGAATGAGGTAGTTTTAGAATCCTGAGGACGTGTAGTCATATTCAAATTTCAGAACTAAAATGGTATGCCCACACTACTGGGGTATTCAATCTCAAATTCGAGATGAGAGCAAGTAGCGTTTATGTTGAAGCAGAATAGAGAAACTTGGCTGCATTTTCACACAAGTCTCTACATGCAAACTGCAACCCTGTCTCATGAAAATTATTGCTGTGTCATGGTTCCTCATGGTCCCTGTTCTCCTCAAGTGATTTCTATTCAAATATAGCTCTTCCTACAAAAGAATCAAGAAACATCATGTTACAGTCATGTACATAAAATGCAGCTAACCAATGACAATACACTGCAAAACAGTGAAAAGCAAAGTGCAGACAGTTGATCTCCTGTTTTGACTAAGAAAAGTATGAGATCTTTAACACTGGCAAACTCATCATGTCTTCCCCAAAGGACAGGACTAGAAAGCTTTCTTGGATACAAATAGTTACAAGATAAGGCAGATACACAGTATGCTGTGCTTGAACCTTTGGTTTATTAATCTACGTCTTCTATACCATCCAACTCCTTCAGTATCCCAGAGCAAGACTGTGCAATAGTCAGTCATTGTTTATCTATAAGCAGATTCACATTCACTGCTGCTTAACAAGACAGCTTTCTCCTGGAATAACACTGCTCTCTGTGTTACCTTGTCTCCTCCACATTCTTCATTCCCCCCCAGAAAGCCTCCCCCTGCAAGGGCTCTGGTTCCCTTCCCTGTGTGTGAAGTGTTTAGCACACCAACTTTTTAATTAGCTGTGGTTCAGTACAGAGGATGTTAGCTCAAGTTTGTTCAAGGACACTTTAATCCTCTGCCAAAAAAAACATCTAAAGAACTTCTGATTTTGAGCGTTGCTCCCCTCATTTCTTTGAGCCACAAGTAAAGAGGCATCTCCAGAGGGGAGAAAGAGGCTCCCGATAGGAAACCTGAGCCTCCCAGTCATTACAGGAAACTGTCCATGTATTTGTAGGGTAACAAAGGCCAACTAAAAGGGGCCAAAGTAATTCTGATGAGACTGTCAAAATGCAGAAGATGGAAGCAGCATTGCAGGATATGGTAGATGTCTCATTAGGGTATTTATGGATCTATTGCTACCACTCTAGCTTCAAGCCTTACCAACAGCCCCTTTAAGAAAATAATTTAAAAAGCAATTTAAAAGTTATTTTTGTAATTAGCAAAAGCAATTTGACTTTTCATTGTCAAAAGAGATGTTACTATTGCACAGAAAATATTCTGCTTTAATAACATGCCAAATAGGGCAATTCAGCATGTTAACATGCAACCTAACTTCTTGTTAGAAGATCAAGATAACTTGAGATCTTGACATGTCTTTACAAAAGAACTGCCTCAAAACCTAAAAGGTTTAAGAAGAGAATCACACTCTGGTCTGAGGTCAGACACAATTTTCAAATAATCCATCTCGCACACCATGGCAAGGATTCTGAAGGACTGTTTCTCAAGAAGAACCATAATCTTAAACTCCCCTCTTCAAGATAGGTATGTTTCCTACATCTCAATAAGAAAACAGTATCAGCTTTGAAAAGAATACAACTGTTTCAGAACCAAGAGACTTACCAATGAAGGGTCAAGGTAGCTGTGTGTGGCTGACCAGGTCTGGGGGCCAATTAAGCTGTACAGTGGGAAGTGCTGCTGGGGACTGTATACTGGAGGTATGTAAAAGGATGTTGTGTAGCGCTGCTGCGTGTAGAGGTTCATATCCAGAGGTCTATATCCATTCTTTGGCAAAAATGTGTTTATAGCTATTGCCTTTGCTTTTATCCTTGCCTGTAAAGGAGATTAGATTATTTATTACAGCAGCCTTTCAAATTAAAGCAGGATGATTCAAACTAGCAGCTCTCAAATTTTGACTGGACACTTATAAGTCACTGCTTTGTCCTCCAAGGACAGCAGGAACAGATGAATGCTGGGCTGGATATACCACTGCCAGAAATGAGAAGAAGTCAAATGGTATGTGCTACATTTCTAAACCCACCTCCAGGTCAAATGGCTGCTGAAATTCGATCACCTAAATTTATATTGAAAATCACAGTGAGCACCACAAAACCCAGAACATACACACACCTAACATCATAAACCTCTGTTTACCTTAATTGGTTTTCCTTGGAAAGTCTTCACTTCTTCTCTAAGGTATCTGTAAGCCTTTAAAAAAAAAAAGAAAAAGAAATCATTAGATCTGTCAAATGTAATTTAAATAAAGGAAACTTAAGTTTTGATAGGGTAAGCCTAACAATACTTCTTGGAGTGCCTGCTAATGTTACAGTATAGCAAACTTGTACATCATCTGCATTGAGCAATATTTAACTTATCACTAAGTGCTTCAGTAGCATTAAAATAAGACTCTAATGGTTATGATTGAAGCATTTCAATGTGTCACCCAAAACATCAACACACTCAGTACAAAAAAACATCATAGCTTTAGCCAGGATGTGAACAACATAAAAAAACTCTTAAGTGTTATGTTTAATAGTTACTGAAAACTGGATACTATCTAAGGGGAAGCATTACTATTTTTGCAGGTTGGGGTATTTTTCTTTTCAAGTTGTTACACGTTTGTAATACAATTTACAACCTGTCAATTCACCCTCATATCATCCTTATTTACTTTTACATTCTAATATGCTTCAGAAAACAGCGTTACCTGCTGTGCATCAGCTTCCGATTCAAATGTGATGAACCAATTGTCATTATAGGCAAACTCACAGTTGATGAACTTAGGCAAATTGTCTCCTTTGAAAAGTGCTTCAACCTCCTGGGGGAAGTGGTTTGACAAGGAGGTGGGGAGGTGAGGGGGGAAGGATAGAGAGAAGAAAACATCAATGTAAAATGCAAAACTTTGACACTCGGAGAAAGAAAGACAAAAAGCACAGCTGGGTTTTACAAAACATAACGGAGTAGCTCAGAACATCTGCAGTAGTGTCAGCTCTCCCTGATCTCCCCACTGGAAGGAATTCAAACTAGCACTGTCTAAGGCCATACTGCAAGAAAGGTTTAGCTGGGAGTTTTTAGGCCACTGAAGACATCTAAACCTGGCATGAAGTGCAGAAAGGTGTCTATTTCTCCCCTGTCCCCAAAACCATGGAGCCACATGAAAACCTGTGCATATGGCATGGGACAGGAAAATCCTGCCCCTTCAGCAGAAACCTGCAGGTAAGCTTTAACTCATATGTCTACAGATCCGTGTATTTGAAATGGAGCTTATGTTACCTCAAACATAACTGGCTAGTTTCGACAGAAAAAACAGAACCTGGATTTCTTATTTGTTTTAACTCATTTGCATTTTTTGTTTGTTTTATCACAGATTTAACGTGAGCAGCATCAAGAGGCAACACAACTTGGGAGGCCTTACAGCATCCTGCAATTTTGCTGCTTAAATAAAGCCTGACTCCGCTGTGCCAGAAAACATAGGCTACTAAATTTGGTTAGTTAAGTCTAGATTTTTCCAGCCCAACAAATTTAAACACAATGTATAAAACATTTCACTGGAGACCAACTCTTCTGAAAATAGACTCCTCAGAACTTTTTTGTTGTCAAACATTTAAGAGTGAACATCCAGTGCTAATATATCCAGCCCTATGAACTGATGACAGAAAAAAAAATTTAAAACAATCTACAAGACTAAGAGTCAGGCAATTTTTGAAAGGCTATATTTCATTTAGAAAGCTAGACATAGCCACTATTTTTAAGCTACGTAAATAGCATACATCCAACTTCTTCCCTCAAATTCCTTTTGGCATATTGTTTCATGTTCCTGTTTATTAAGGCCACTCACTTTTTGTTATCACTTTCTAAACTGCAGTACTTCTGATTTTTGTATAATGGTTATGAAGAGGAGCAACTCTTTCAGAATCTTTAGTCTTCCTTGTAAAATTAAATGGAAGAGAAACTAAAATATATGCCCATTATCAAGAATCTACACCTTCTCCTCCTTTTTGAATATTCAAGATGGTTTAATTACGACCCCATTAATCTTTTCTAATATTTCCATTAGTCACAGTCCCTCTCCAGAGTGGCATTAAGTACCCTTCAAAGAATGAAGTTCTCCAGTCTTGCACTCATTCCACAAGCCAGTGGAGATGCTTAGTGACTTATTGACACCTCTCACCTCAGCATTATGGAAACGTTTACAAAGCTTTAACTACTTTACTTGAACAAGCTTCAAGGTGCAATAGTGGCATTTTTCTAGTCTAAGACTTATAATTTTTTCATCTTTGTCTATTTATCCAAGGATCTGAGCACCAAGTGCATGTACGTAAGACAAAGTCCAAGAAAATGATGTATCTCTACCAAAGACAGCACTATCAGTTTCTCAGCCCTCTGCAGAACTCCAGGTTCTACCACAGTCTTCCTGTGAGCAACATGCTTCTATCAAAAATATTTCTTATCAAAACAAACACAATAAACTAAGTTTAAGAAGTGCTGTCAGAAACTAAAAGCGTAGTAAAAAATGTGATGTGCTTATTGAAATCTAGAAGAAATCTAACTTCCAAGTCCTAAGGGAAAAGTGTTTTTTACTGATCAAGAGAACACTTACTTCAATGGGAGTAGATTCAGGTACTTCACGTAAAATCACAATACAGCGATTCTGATTTGGCCGAACTTTTTCCCCCTTTTCATCCACTTGAACTAAAGGCAACGCTAAAAGAGAAAAGACAAGAATGCATTTTAGCTGTCAGCAAACCTAGTAGCTTTGCACTCCAGAAGATGCTGTGAACACAGGCTTACAATGCAGAACCTCAAATATTTTTGAACATTAAGAAACAAGCAGACAATGTTTCCTCTGTTCATCATTCACATGCCTGAAGAACCCTCTCTAGTTTTTACAAAACTTGTAGCTCTGGCCAAATTCAATTGGAGCTGAGCTTTTTCCATTTATAACTGCATCTCTGCACACCCTGGCAATGCCCCTGTAGCTCTCACCAGGTATTCATCCACCTTTCCATCTCTGGTATGCCTCTCTCTTGTTTTGAGCAGAATCAGAAGCACAGGGTTAAGCCAAGGGGGCCTCTTCATCCACCTACTTCCCTCACCCTTTAGAGGGGATGAAATGTTTTTGTGCTTCTAGGAGAGAACTCTCAGCACTAGTATAGTCAGTGCCTTTATCCTCCATGAAAACTTCCCACAGAATCCCTCCCAGCTGTGCTCTGAGCAAGCTGAAGTTTGCTCTCACAAAATCTAAAACCTTAAAAACGCTCGGTGTGCTCAGCACGACCCCAAACATCACAGTTCTGTGATTGCTGCAGCCAAGCCTTCCACCGACTGAGCTATTACAAACCAGGTGTTCTTAGTTTCTGAGTAGTGAGTCCAGCAGTGCCTCATTCCTGGTTGGCACATCTAACACTTGTATGGGGACACAGTCCTCTGCACATTCCAGAAACTTGATGGATGACATGAGCTGCTGTATTGTTCTTCCAACAAATATCCAAGCCATTGAAATCGACTGTAAGAACTAGGCTTGGCTGACATAAGCTCACTTAAGTGACACAAATATTGCTCTGTTGGCCTTATTGTCCTGGTTTAGGTCAGTAGCAGATGCCAAATGTAAGATCCCCCTCAGAAACAATCCCCAAGGTCTTAGCCCACAGGTACTCCACAGAGCTTCCATGACTGATGCAGCTGATTTCTATACATTCAAAGCTCTCCTTAACAGAGTGAGACTCCTTCATCCCTTTTCCCCCACCTGTCTTTACAGAACAGTCTAGAGATATCCATCATGACTCTCCAGTCATGTGAGTTGTCCCACCACATCTCACAGTTTAAAATCATTAATTCTTTATTTGCACAGATCATTAATAAATAGCTGAAATACAGAATAGCTTTGATAAAACTATGGTCCTATAACTGCGATGGTCTTAAACTGCTTGAGCTACTTAATGCTGCACAGAAAAATAATGTCATTTTACTGCAATACAATAAGAAAGAAGAGATGAAAAATTCAGATTAATAGTTTTGCACCAATAACCAAAATGCTTTCTAGCACTGAGGAACTTTTACTTACATCTCAGCACTTCAACAATCAAATCCATATCAGTACTGAGTTTCTTGACATGATCAAGGTTTGCTACTGTCATTATTGGCACATACTGATCACTGTCCATCTGTGATATAAGGTACATGTCACTGGCAAGATTTTCTCTGTTGGGAGAAAAAAAAAATAGGAAAATGTCACAGATTAACTTTGTCCAATAAATTAAAAAAAAATTCATCACATAGTAGAAGGCAGATTCCTCCATCATTTTTGCTAATTAATGAAAATCACTGGCTTAAACAAAGCTTGATAAATAGCTACATTACTCAGTTTTAATTATGGCCAGTAAAGATCACAAAAATTCAGGTGCTCTGTAATTGCTTGTAACTACTCTCATTTCAAACCCATATATTTGCTAGTTTATCCATTAGGCACAGAGGTTTCAGCCAAGCTTTAACAAATACATCAACACAACACTCTGAAATTTGTGTGTTACTTTTTCCAAATTCTCATCCTTTCCACTCAGTTTTAAGTAACAATGAAGAAATGTATTACCATACATCCCAAGTTGTTACTCATCCTCCAGTTTGGTACATTCAGGTAAATACATACCTAGATAAACAGAATTCCAGTGTCTTTTTCAGCAATTCTCGTAAATCTTCCTGACCTTCTGGCTGCAACTGTTCGTTTCCACCTAAGAGTTAAAATTACTTCAGATTAAAAAGTAGCTCTGCTATATTACACAACACCTATTTTAAACAAGCCATCATGTCTATTACTGACTACTTAACTAGTAACGAATTTTCAAATTCAATTGATGTTCATTATGCACTAGTTACCAACCACCAAAATTGCATGGCAACATATTTAAGACAGAAAATAGAAACCAAGTCTGACTTTGTTAACCTCTGTTCTCCAAATACATAAAAATCTGAAGCTCTTTTAGAAGAACAGCTACAAACACATCTCAAAGTAAATACTGAAGCTATTTGGCTTGTAGATCTGTGTTCCATTCTCAGTAAAGTAGCCAATTTCTAGCTGACAAAACCCTGACTAAGGCAATGCAAGGCAACAACGCAATGGAGGCACTCTATACTTCTAGCCTCACTCTAAATTACCAACACATTAATTCAGAGGAGGTTTTCAAAAATATAGTTATGGAATGATAGTAGATTGGATATCTGCTGATAACAGATATGCAATCAATTTACAATCTTTTGGTTAAGAAGATGAAATTAATTTCTTTCTTATATGTGGAAGTTTAAAAATTATTACGTGGAAAACATGAACTTCATGTTCCTTTTAGTTTAGACACAATACACTTATGTCAGTAGAGGGTAACCTCATTGCATCAGTGGGAGAAATGTTTAAAGAATAGAAGTTTTGTCTGGCCTTTAGAGATTTATAAAACATTTAGTAGCACATTGTTCAGGTAAATATGTATGTATGTAAATGCAAATTAGCTTTTTAGAAGTATTTCACACCAACTATTGTCCACTATACCCTTCCCTTCACTAACTTTCATCCTTTTATTCAGATCTCCTTAGCCTTTCTTCTTCCTAAAGTAACTTCTAATTTTCTCCCACCATGCTGTCCTTCATGTGTTCTACTCTGATGAAGAGAATGCCAACACCTGAGAAATACACGTATCACATTCTAACCACTATTTTCTTTCCCTGTCTCCTCTTCCTTTCTTGTCCAAAACCTGGCAAGGACCAAAATTATATGCACTTTTAAAAATAATTACTAAAATGTGTAAGATCAGATTTCAGACTTGGAACCATGTGTCACTATTCATCAAGTGGAACAGACCCGACTGTTCAGCTCTTTACAACACTATTGGACTCCTGCTAAAAGTTAACTATTCTGGTCACATAAAGGATGCACTGACAAGTCCCAGCATTAATCTGAAGAACAGTGATCCCTTCTAGAGTGTGAAGCACCATTAATACAATTTTCTGTTTGCCAGCTATTTATAATTTAATATTGTCCAACTTAAGTACCCTTAAGTAGAAGAGTTAATGAGAACTTTCGGTTTTTAAATATAAGCAAAGATGATGCCACAACTGTGATTTCAGTTGCCTTGATTTCCAGCATTTGTGGATGCTATACTGGTAATCTTAAATACAAAATCAGCTAAGCACAATGAACAGACCTGTCATGAATCTCAAGAAACCCAACACATTTTCCTCTCCTTCCCATCCCTCATCTCAGTTCAAGTAGTAATCCTACATGCATCTTGCAGACCTTCTGTCCCATTCAATGAAATATAAGCATGGTGAATCTCTAGGCTAGTTTCCAGAAGCTTCTTAAAACATACCATCTGGTATAAACTACAGCTACTAACAGTTGCACTGAAGAGAAATCCTGGAAGTTCATTAAGTAAGAATGTGAAAAAGTTAAAGACTAAAATGTTGCTTATTCTAGCATTTCAAGTATAAAACAGGTCTTTTCCCAGATTAACAGTGGTACTGGAGACATGAACTGTATGTGAATCTCACCCCAGTACCTGATCCAACTAGAAACACGCACTTGTTTGATTCTGTGCAGCACTTTGTAAGATATAAACCAGGAGGAGACTGGTCTCTGAACATGTCTAAGTTTGACAGCAAAAGAGGCAGGAGTTCCTAGGGTCTGATTAAAGAGTGCATATGTTGAACAAGAAAACTGGTATAGTTCAGGGGGCGTTTGTTTTTCAGATGCTCACTGTTCAACACAAAACACGTGTTCAGTTTGTTTTTAAAGCAAGTCCAAGCACATCCCATCTCTCCCTCACCTGTCTGGGTGGTGTCGTGCATAGACTCATAGTCGGAATGATCGAGAGCCAAAGGGTTCATGTCCGTGTGCTCGGAGCCCGGGGCAGCGGGGGCCGGCTCCGGCAGCTCTGTCAGCACCGCGCTCTGGTGCTTCTTGTCACCATCGCTGCTGGCGTCCGGTCCTGCAGCACACGGCACACACACGCTCAGAAAGTGCTCTCCACAATCACAGTCACACCACAGTTACAGCTACATCTGAAATAAAGGTGCTTACGTACTTGCTTTACATTTTTTAACAGAAAATTAAAATTGAGACAGTGCTGCACCCAATTTTACCTTCTTCTTGAGCAACAGCCAGAAACTCTTATTCATACCTTCTTTACAAGAATCTGGAGGCTGGTCAGGTATTTCTTCCCACGTTTTGCTCACACTACCATCGGTGGCACCACTTGCTTCCAAGTGTAACATATGATTTCCCCACACCTTTGCATTGGGGTTTAACTCAGAAACCTTGGTTGACTCCTGCAAAAAGAAGAAATTGATTATGCATTTTGGGGATGCACAGTAGACATCTGGTGCACAGATACATTCAGTTTCAAACAAAAGTATTAGACATACAACTCAAGATTTTACTGCCATGTTTTTTCCACACTTGAATATATTAACTGAATTCCCATAATCATTTCAGGTACAAAGACAACTGAATTGTCGTGCACAGTATTCACTTCCCTGACTAAGAACCACCAGAAAAGGCTATCCAAGCAGAGCAAATCACAACAAAACTTCATTCTTTGCCTTTGACAGATTAACTCAGTCTGTACTTGACCTAGACTTCAGTCAGTTCTCTAATATACATGTCTACTTGATGTTGATTATATTGCTACTGTACCCGTTTCTTCAAAATACTACTAAAAAAAGTCAAGAAAACACAAAAGTACAGGGATTTTTCTGAAATTATATAAACATGTAACAGTTTTAATGAAACATTATGGAAAATTGAAAGCAGTAAGATGTGCATGACATCTGTTATTACCTCTAGAGGAGGAACAGAGCATTAGGACAGAAAGCATGAATAACCAAATCCAGTTAAATCATCTCAAGATAATCTCTCTTAACCTGGATTGGAAATGGACACATTTAATGATTACATATGGTTATTAACAACCATCATATAAATGGTTACATCTGTGCTTCAGAGAGATTGCTCTCTGCAGTGCAAACATCTACCACGATACTTTTTTAGAGTAACATCAGACTTGTTTTGCTAATGTTTGAGCGACCTGCATTGAATTATTCCACACCAAGAATACATGTCGAGTGTTTTAATATAATTACACTGGGAAAGTATATTGCTCATGATAAGACACACTAAAAAAGCTTATTAAAAATTTGCTTTCTAAATTTACAGATGCTAGGAACATTACAGTGTTTAAAGACAGGCACTCCAAAACCCCACAAAGCTTTAGATCTCCTTAAACACATGCATTCAAATACTTACTATCATAGTGCATAGAAAATATATCCAGAAAATAAAAAAACCTCTAAAAACTTCACTTAAGCACATCTCTTGAATGACAGAGAAGACTTAGAAAAATTGGAAGTGTTTGACATAACTATTTGCATAGCAAGGATTCAAAGATGACAGCAAGATCCATCAGTTTTCATTTTTAATATAAAAAGATCCCCCAGGAGACAGCAAAGAGCCTCAAGTATGATCCACTGTCCACTGCAAGTGCTGGGCAAGGTCAGAGCAGCTGTTCCAACACAGTCAATGAGGGGAACAATTTCAGGGAAGCTCAGCAGGGAAGGAAAAGGAGCAGCAGCTGCTGCAGGTGACTTCTGTAGAGCAGGTAAGGCTGGAGGGGACCACTGGAGTTCACCCAACCCAACCTCCCTGCCGGAGCAGGGTCTACAGAGCACCTCAGGATTGTGTCCAGACAGCCTCGCTTGTTTCTTAGCCCAGCTAGCCAAGATCCAGCCTAGCTCTTTCCTCTCACTTCCCCTGCAGCCACTCCTCTCTACAGCACCACTCACCTCCAGAAGTAAGGAAAAGACTTCCTAATTGCTACCAAACAAGAACTTCAGGAAATCCACAAACACTTCTTGCTATACAAAGTTAAAGAGTACGAAGAACGATTTGTAGCAAGCTTCCTTTTTGCACACTGTTTATCTTAAGTTCAACAGGAACTGAGAATTTGCAATCAAGTTACTTTGCCAATGATTGAACTTTCACACAAAGTAAACAGAATGAAAAAAACCCAACATTCAGCAAATTTTTTGACTTCTGCATTCTGTACACCATTCAGTTTTCCAAAGGAAAGGGAGTCATCAGGTTCAGGACAAAATAACATCTATTTAACTGATGAAAACACAGTCTGACTTGGCTTAGTCAAATTTCTAGCTTCAGCTTTAATCTTTAAGAGAAAATCACTTCTGCAGAATACTTACAAGGTCGTCTTTATTGTGCCATCCCCACGTACCAGCATATTCTGGTGCTAGCAGCTGATATGGGTATGTTTCCACTGGATATGAAGTACTTGTTAAATTTTCAGGTTCATTCTGGAAGTTTTTGTTAACTATACACAGTCTGTCATTCTTCATGGTATCATTAGAAGCTGCATTATTCCATAAAAAGCCCACTAGATATTCACCATTACCAGAAGGAACCGTGTCAGAAAGCAGCTGATTTGTCCAGTCGGCATTGCCAGTCTGAAGATTGATGAAATGTGACCACATTTCAGCGTGGGGATTTTGTCTGTCCAGGTCATAGGAGTGCTTCTGGTCACTTGATCTATCTTCCATCAGACCTAACACACACTGCTCTCTGCCTTGCTGAGATCCTGCTGCACCAGGAGAGGCACTGGGTATTTCATATGAAGGAGTAGCAGCGTATTTGTCTACCTGTTCCAGGTCAACACAAACTCCAAGCTCTTTGTTTGAGAAAATCTTGTGATCTGGCTGAATCTGTTCCCAGCTTGTGGTCAAGTCATTCATCTGAGTATTTAATATGTAACTGGTGTTTTTCAGTTCAGTAGTCTTGGCTTGCAACTGCTTCAAATTCCCCCTGGTAAAAGGTTCTAGAGTCTCAGCTGATAAACCAAAACCAGTGAGGTTCTCCTTTGCGTGGATGCTGACACACTGGCTTACCTCACTATCCTGAAGATTGCATTCATTTACATCACATACACCTTTTTCATGAGTTTCTGATCTTTCTTCAGTTAAAGCCCCAACAGAAACTTGAGTGTTCCCAACTTCTGGCTCCAGACTGGCACAGTGACACAACTCAGGCTCTTGTGCTGGTTTGTCATGCTCACGAGAACATGCGTTTTGACAAAATAAAGGCAATAAGTTATGGCCTTTAATTAAGAGCTTACTGGCATCTTCCAGATTTTTAGCGGCATCTTTTAATTTTACACTCCTGTACATACAACTGTCCGTGGCTGCAGACACAATGGAGTCAGAGGGAGCACTCTGACTGTGAGCCAAGCCTTTACTGCAATTGAAGATGTCTTTATCACAGTCAGCAGTATTAGCATTCAGATTCTGGTTTACATTTTCTGCCTTGTTATCAATGGACTCATTCAGTTGACCTTCAAAATTTGTCTGTTTTACAGATTCTACTACATGCCCAGCTATTTTGGCTGACTCAGTCTCTGCACTCCATTGATTTTTCACTGTGTGGAGGGAACATACATCCTGTTGTTCATCTTGTCTGATGTTCATGTCTATTTTATTCATACGCTCACATTCCACAGAAACAGAAGAGACACTGGTTTTGTTATCTGAAATTGAATATTTACATACTTTACCTTTATTCTCTTGTGAAACCTGACACTCTAGGCCGTTTTCCTTTAGGAACATTTCATCTATGCTTGGGTTATGTGCATGAGATGTCACAGTGCCATCACTTACCCCTGGTCTAGTTCTGCTCAAGTTACCAGCTTCCTCAAGCAAGTCACTTTTTAGTTCAGTGGCACTCATACAGATATCCTCCTCCATGCCACTGTTAATTGCAGCTTCAGATGATGCCTTGATTTCAGTGTAACTCTTAATAGGAGTTTGAAAATAAGAACCCCCCTCCAAGTTTAGCTGTGTTTCAGTCATGTTCAAAGCTTCACAGCTATGCAAAACTGTACCTGTGCATTTCTCTCCCTCTTTCAAGGATTCTTCAAAACTGCTGTGATGTTCACTAGAGTCTGGTGAAAATGTTAGGCTATCATCATATGTTCTTTCAAGTGTTTTCTTTTCCACATTTGAGTTTACTTCACTTTCTGGCTCTAGAAAGCAGACTTCTTCATCAAGCTTTTCTGCATTGTCCATTTCATGTACCTCTAATGATAGTTTAAAGTTATCCCCCATGTTTTCTACCACTTGTGTAGCAATTATTTGCTCTACAACACTTGAGGGATGCCTAGTTAGTGGCACAACAAGTGGTACATCATCAGAATGATCACTTCCCTCAGTTTTTCCTAAATTAGATACTCCAGTGTTTAACAATACACTGGAAATACAATCACTGTTTTTCACCTTTTCTGAATTAGGGCTGTATTGGTCGTCTCCAGCAGCATCCACAGGCTTTACAGCATCACAAGCTGTATGCAGTGATTCATTCCAACTGGCAGCACTCCCCAAGGTATATACCTCCTCTTGCTGATTCTCAGGGATGATTTCATCAGGCACTTTTAAGACATATGTTACTGTACTGTCAGTATTTAACCTATGCACCTGACATCTGTCAGTAAGTAAGTTATCAAAAGAACACTGGGTGCCTAGGCCACAATATTTCTTTGCATCCTTTTTCTCCATGTTTGATCTAGCCTTTTTTTCATACTCAAACAGTTCTTTCTGTGAATTAAACTTAGCTTCCACTTGTGCCAATTGCTGCACTGGAAATTCCTTCCCTCTGTCTAGAGGTCGTACCATGGTGCACATTCCTTCATCAGTAACAGCTGAGTTATCTATCTCTGCTGCAGTCTCTCCATGCTCAGTAGCTGGCAACTCTTCATCCCCTTTCAGATCTTCGGCATCTACAACACAAATGCTGTAAAACTCCTTGTCTTTGACATTTTGACTGTTGTCTACATCAAGACAGGAAAATGTTGGAGACATCCCTCTATATGAACTTGAAACTTTCTGTAAGCTGTCACTCTTGCTGTCTTCAGCATTTACTGGTGTTTCATTTTGCCTTGAATGGTCACATGTAACTGCATAATCCTCCAGAGAATTTCTATTTAAGGAAATTTCACTCTGCAAGCCTTTGTCTATGATATCTGGTACACGTGAATTAGAAATATGATCAAACAAGCAATGCTCTTGTGCAGCTACATTTTCATTATTAATATTGCTATTATTATTTTCTATATTGTTCACATGCTGACCATTACTGTCAGGTTTTTTAGGTGCTCTTTTTTTAATAATCTTATCTTTCTTTTCCTCACTTCTCTGCAGATTTCCATATGTACCAGAGACTTTCAGGAGGTGACTAAAGGAATTAAAGAAGCTAAAAGGTCTGCCATATGTCCTCCCGGGGCTCGCATGGGGAGTATTCCCATTATATGATGAATATTTTGCTTTTCTACCCCAAAAGCCAGATTTAGGATCTGACACTGTGCAATCATCACTACAAACACATTCAGTGCTGACTGTCACAGCTGCCCCATTAACTGTCCTTCCCACTGTATGCAGATCCTGGCTCTCCACAGTTCCAAAAATTGAAGATAAAGTTTTACTTATCCTTGACTTTGGTGCTTCCTCTTCCACAGATTTTTGTAACAAGCTGGTTTTCTCCTCACTCGTGCTGTTACTCAATTCTTTACTGAAGCAGCAGCCCATGTTTAATAAGTAGTGTCAGAGGGTCTTCTCATTGCAAATCACCTTCCTCTTTACACTAACTTTCTATGGCTACTGAGGAGACAAGCCAACACCCAACTGCCAAAAATAGCACACTTTAAAACCATGCAGGGGTTCATATGTCATTGCCACTCAAAGTCCAAATCCCAGTTGCTGAGCAATGTTTCAGTATTTCATCATATACACTGTAATATTCAAGCCAAATACTCCTTTTAATGAGATTACAGTCTGTTTAGGATTATTATTGAGTTTTATGAACTATTGTTTAATTTCCTAAAAAGTTTTCGTTATCCAAATAATTAAAATATTTAAATGACATCTTTCACAATGCCCATGTGTGCCAGAAACTACTTATTTTAACATTTAATACAACTCCCACCTTCTATAGAGGGATAAATGCATTCTGGCTTTACATATTTAAATCTGACGTGTAGATCAAACACATTTTGGACCATTTTCTCCTTCTCCTCCCTTCCCCCAGAGCTGAACCTACACCACAATTACTTCTTTAGGAAAAACAGGCTAAAGATAGATAAGACCTCATGTATTCCATTGAGCAGCCATTGTACCTTATCAGAAGCTAATTCTGTTCCAAGCCTTTTTTTAAAATTTGTTATCTGCATGAAAAAAAAAAAAAAAAAAATACATAATTCCTCTGTGACTTCCAGCACTGAAGGGGGCCTCAAGATCATTTACCCACTTCATGGTACTGTGACAGGATTAATTACACTTAACCTCAGAAAAAACCCGTGTATTCTTTTACTAAAAACTCAGAAATATTTAAAAGGTAATTTGACTGAATGCTGTTCCTTCCAAAAGTCTGTCCTCAGTATAGTTTACATTGCTGTACATATACAGACTCCTTCTGACCTTGTAACAACTAAACCATTTTAATACACATGTATTAACGTATCAAAATACTTTTATTACTGTAAGTTCCTGTAGTTGCTAATAAAAAGTGTTCTGTTTCTTCAAATATAAAAGCCCAATAAAGAAGCTGAAAACACCCAGCAATCTTTTTCTGCTCTAAACAGAGTTGTTGTTCTTTGCCTTTGCATTACCTCACATTGCTCAGACCTCTCAAATTTATTGCTATTATTTCAGATTTGGATCCCATGCTTCAGAGAGCTTACAGAGTGTACAACTAGAGCACCACTCTACTCTGTTACTTAAAAAATACTGAAAATATGTAAAAGGGTAAGACAAGACAGACCCTTAAACTCTGTTTCAAATGTCCTTTTAGACAAACATTGAACTCAGTGCTATTTTTCCATTGGTTGTGCACCTTATGGCAACTAATATTCCACTAACTCTGACCATAAAAGATTGCTGAACTTGCTAAGAAGTACATCCCCTCTTCAGCAAGTCTGCTTTGAAATTGTGAAGTAAGATCAGAGGAAATCTACCCTCCTCCTGCCCCTTATTCAACCCAGGAAGACTCCAAGTGCCTGCAGCTACACTGTTTCTAAGGATAGGAAGTCTGATGCATCATTGCTACCATCTGCTGCATTTTTTTTAATTCTCCCCTGGGACAAAGTTATTCAACATGCTTGGATCCAGACTGAAAACTATGCCAAGTCACTCCTCTCTAGCATTCCCTGGAACCAAGAACAGGGAAAGGGGGAGGGAGTTACTTATAATAGTTTTTTTGAAGAAACGCCATGAGCAAACAATTTAACTGTTTTTAATGTCAGCTTAAAGTCACAATAATACTTAGAAAGTTCCCAACTATTCAGAAAACTCCCTTATCAGGTAAACAAATAGCAAAATTTCTCCCTTTGTGATTTAACCATTACTAACTCGTGCTTTCTAGAGAGGAGCCAAGTGTCTTTAAGAGACAGACCAGGGCAAAGTCCACTTTTTCAGTGCCTTAACAACCACTTCTCCTATCAACTAATGGGAAGAAAAGGGGGAAAGCAGTTCAGGCAAGCAGAAACTTATTCCAGTTTTCTCATTCCCTTCTCATGTGCAAAGGCACACTTTGTACTCACTTCTTTGTTTTTATCTTAGGGTTCCAGGGATAATTTCTATTTTAAAGCTACAGTGCACATTCATTAAGTCAAATTTATTATTTATTGTGGGATCACAACTTTAAAATAAGAAGGCAACATGAATTTAAGCAGCAAATGCCACTCTTGTTATACTACATCACCCGAGACACCTTCTGGCTAAGCTTAACACTGCCACTGACTTGAAAAGCACTTAACAGAGTTCATGCTCTGCTACTTCAGAGCCCAGCTTGACTGGAGAGTAAATTTTGTTATTTTGTTTTGGGTTTTTTTTCCTTTATTCATGCATATTTCAGCTCTGGTGTATTTCTCATCTACTCAAAGCCTGAACAGGTTTTCTGCCTGCATGAAACAAAAGTGCTCTGAAGCAGCACTTTCATAACCTGAACAATTACTTTTTTTTTAACAGGTACTTAGTCCTGTGCCCTGCGCACACCTACACAGAAGGCAAGAAGTCAAATGCTTATTAACTAAAGTATACTTCATTTCTCCACGTACCTATTCTTTGCCAAGGAGCAAGGGTTTATCCCAGATATAGCCTTATGGGCCTAAGTTTAAAAACATAATCTAGATTCAAAATTACAGTAACACAAGTCATCTAACCTCCTTTATTCTTTTGCTATAATAAAATCATGCAATTGTAACAAGCCCTGACGAAACAGTGATTATGCTGCACTCCCAGGCCACACCTGATGCCATGTCCATCACCAGTTAAGGGAACAGAGAAGAGCAGCATCACAACAGATGTTGCAGTGACCCTACTGCAGGCTTCTGGAAACAGCTGGTCAAATTACCTAACTTTCCCTCCAACAGGTCCATCATGGTTATTGGACTGCTAAGAGTTTAAGTACAGATTCAAATAATAAAACATAAGCATTAGAAATCACCTATATGTATAAAACTATTTGTATGGCCTACATCTAGAATACCATGACAGAAAGAGCAAACACCAACCAGTATTGATATTCATGATGTTAATACTGTACATGTCCAGTTTAAAGTCCAATGCTCCCATTTCTTGTTTAAAGCTAGTTGTGATCTCTTGAATTATTAAATACCACCTACTCATTACACAAACTGCTGCTTAATATTAAATGGGCACATACTGCATGTAATATGTGTATTGTCAAATGATCTGAGGATTACATGGTAAACTGAATTTTCCCTGAGCACATGGTCCTGTATTAAACTAGTAAACCTGATTTCCTCAGTTCCTTTTTATTGTGAAGCTTATTCTTGAATGGGCAGCAAAAGGATTTTTGAACAACAATCAAGCAGCAATAAGCCTGAGACATTATTGTATAGTATTTCCTAAGAAAAAACATTTTTGGACAGTAAAATTAATTGCCATCTTTTATGAATTTCTAGTTGCTTAGAACAATGGTATGACTGAACTTGTATTTACAGTACCTATAAGGATTGACAAAAATCAGTGTACCACACAGATTTGAATTCCCATTAACAGAAACCCATGGCAGCACCTGGCAATTATTCAGCTAGGGAAAGAGTGGGTGATGCTAATATTGCAATCAGACAGCAAATTTAAATGGCCCCCCTGCAATATCCTACATTGGAACGTACACTTGCAGAACTTGTTGTTGTTTGATGACAAAAATCCCTTCCAAAGATAGTTTCAAATTTCCAGAGCAGGTCTTCAATTTGACTAATCAAGAAAAGAAAACTCTTTGGTCCTTGGAAAGTGGTCTGAGAGGCTGCACATTCAAATGTGAGCATGGCAGAGGAAGAGTTTAGGCTCAACAAGCAAGGAAAAAGACTGTCCATACCTTTAGCACTAAAGGTCAGTTAAATCCTGTCTGGCAGACACAGGACATACAAACTATCTCCACAATGGGATTTGCATCCTGGCCTCTTCCCTCCTAGTAACCTAATTTCTAGCAGCAAAAAGTTACTGTTGAAAAGGGAACACAGAAGTGAGTTAAAATGGAGTGAACCGCTTCTTAAATGCTGACTTTCCTGCATTCAGCCTAACAAAGGCTTTCTCAGAAAGAGTAATTGTCAGTCAGGATACCAACAGTCAATTGGCAGATGTCACCTGAAGTGACAAAGACCACCTCTAGGTTAAAGAAGTTGAAAAAATAGCACATTTAACTCTCAAAGCTAAGAAAACCATCAAAGTTGAGAATCTGCTAGTATCCTCTAAGCTATGTACCTCTAATGTGTAAGTCTAAGCTACTATTGACAAGAAATCCATGAAAATCCTCACAATGCCAATTTTCTTCAAATTACTTGTGTGCAAAATGACTAAAATTCTGCTGTTAAATACTACTAAAATCAGCCAAACACAAGGATGTTTGTGTTAGAAATGAACCATACTAGACTTGTGATTGATCCACATCATGCTTTTAATAACACAGTTTCATAGCTACATCAATGCAGAAGAAAAGACTGTCTCCCTCACTCTGAGGTTAAGGTTTTGAAAACTGTCAGTGAACAAATGACCTGTGTACTTTTAAGCAGCAACCCTGGAAAGTGATTTCTGAAGAGTTTCATCACATCAAAACTTGTATTTCAATTTAGTCACTACTGATTACCTATTCAACATCACTCACAGAACAATGTCTTCCAGTTTTTTTCTTGCCAAATAACAGAATGACTATGTTTGTAATTAGAAAAATTTAGCAATTCTAAAGATAAAAAAAAAAACTTTATATAGCCACTTCAGATTAAGAGCTAGCCTAATACCTATTTTTACAGGATCTACAGAAGTGGATCAAAATTGTCCATAGAAATTCTGTAACTTTCTTCCTGAACAAAAGCATTTGGACAAGGTGTATCAGATCCCAGTGGAACAGCACAGCCAAAACAGCCAGGAAGGCAATTCAGCACATTTCTTACAAGTCCATCAAAACCAGACTCCTAGAGAGCTCACTAGGTGCCATGGCAGTATGGCCCCAGATCAAATACACACTGAAATAATGATCAGCACAGACATGTACCTACATCTTTTTGCAGTCTGGCCCCTGATCTCAAAGTAATTAAGACACAAGAAACCGCAGCTGATTTTCACTTCACCTGAAGTATGTACTTGCTAAAGACAATAGTCAGAATTCTGACGTTTTTCTCCTTCCTATCACATTTATGGAAAGATGGAAGTGTCTCAATGATTTTAGTTTGCTAACTCTTTCTTGCACTCTGAAGTTTTTCTCCAACTATAACCTTTGTTCCCAGAATTTGCAAGTGAAGTCCTGAAGCACTGGCAAAAATCCACTCATGGAAGCATGGCATTACAGATGGGGCCATTTTGAAAAGACCACTGTTAACAGAATATATTGGTAATTATGCTCATACAACAGAATGACCTTCTGATGCTGTGCCTGTAAGACTGTCATACTGGTATAACTTAAAGCCTAATAAGCTACAGGTCTCCTCTTTTTCAGTTAAAATATTCAGCCAAAGAAAAGGTTTAATCACAATAGAATAAGTTATTTGAAATGTACCATTATAGAACTGTGGATACATTCCAAGACATCTAAATTGACATCAGCCTTGTCTTCTCATTAAAAGAACAGTAAGGTGTCTGAAATATAAAGAAATGGTTATGCTGTCTTTCTCCAAATAAGTAGGGAAAAACAGGAATTAAGATTCAGATACAATTTTTTTAAAAAATAAAAATTCTAGGATGCCAAATTAAAAGAACTAGTGTCCATATGAAGACTGAAAAATTCCCTTTAATGCTAATGCTCCTGTCAAAACCCACAGACAGCTCCAAGCTCTTGAAGCAAATCTACAAGCCGCTCTTACCCAATTTATACACTGGTTTATTGGCACTAATGCCCTGGGTACAGGTTAAAAAAAAAACCAGCAAACAAAATAAACCAAAACAAAAAAACAACAAAACAAACCACCAAAAAAAAAACCCACCAAAAAACCAAACCAACCCACCAAAAAAACCCCCAAAAAAACCAAAAGTCAGCAAATCTCTGAAGTTCAACTTTCAGAAGGATGGCAGAAAACCAGGTTGGATTTTTTCTTCTACTGTCAAGTAAGTAATAATTCACATCTGAGAAATATAAAACAGAGAAGAGATCTCAGAATAAAAAAAAAAAGGGAGGAGAGGAACAAACAAAAAGTGCATTAGCTTGGTTAGAAAAAAAAGCACACAAGTTTATCAGAATGCTCCTTAGTGCTTGCTCTGAGCTAAGCTGGAAGCAGGAAGTATCTGCTGCTTAGCATAGCACAAGCAAAGTTCCTGGCAGAACATACACTGAGAAACCAAACCCTTCATGATGTCCCAAGAGGAAACATTCCTCCCAATATACAGTCAACGAAGATGAAAATTTGAACATATTTGAATAAAAATCAAGTCTTCAGTCTTCTTGAAGACATATGTTACATTTACTACAACATATATGCACACAGTACAATCTATTGTATGATTTGCCAAAAGCTTCCCCATACAGCCACTTACTGGATCCTGCACAGCAGCACAGCAACAGCAGCATGTGCCACTTGGCAGAACTGACTTGAGTAAAATTCCTGGTACAGATTGCAAATTCCTGCTTATATGGGTTTGTGCTTTTTTCCATTACACACAAATACAAAGTGCATTCCCTGCATTTTCCTCACATGGTAAGGTGTGAGCAAGAGCCTAATTCAAGACTGGTGATACAATTCCTGCATAGCCTAATCCTGCAAACTGCCATATTTTGGAGTTTATGGAAATCCCTCCACAGGGCTGAAGCAAAGTTAAGTTGGGGCTCCTAGTCAGCATGGAGAATTAACCACCTCCAACAGCTCTGTCCTGGCTGTTTAATGCTGCAATGCTGTCTGTCAGCCAACTGTCCTCTAAAATGCTCTGCCCTACAATTTTGAATAAGACATTGAGAAAACACATTTCATACAACACACCAGGGGAACATGCAATTATAATACTTACTAGATGAGAACCGTCCTTAACTTCTTGTACTTGCTGCACCTGCGGTTCAGCCACAACTTTAGTGTCCTGATCAGAAGTCATGAGCTGTCTGCTTTTTGGCTGCTCAGAGAGAACTTTACTGGTCACCTTTGTAAGCTGTGGAAATAAGGAGACAAAAGATTCCTTAAGTTGTTGTTGAAATTCCTGAGAATCTGCAGCCACCCCAGACACTCCACTCTGGTTCAGACCAAAGAACTTCCACACAATACAGTCAGGATTATGAGTCCAGAGAAAACATAAAATGAGGATAAAGCCACCTTACAAATACACTCAGCTCCCAGTCACTGCCTGCCTTGGGATTACAGATGAACACTTGTCACAGCACTGGGCAGAGAAAGTCCATTGGGAAAGTTTCTCTTGATTCTCACCTTTATTATTCAGACTGCATTTCAAACCATGACTTCTTCATACCACCTGGAAGACTCCACTCACTAAAGCATTTAACCCTTCTTATATAACTACTTTGACGGTCACTTCATCTTTGCAAAATTTAAGAAGCATGTTACAACAGTTCTGCTAGACTAGTAACGTTCAACCAGTTCTTCTGCTCTATCATCCCAAAATCTTATTGAACAAGTAAAAAACTCAGTAGAGTTGAAAGTCTGACAGTGACATTGCTTTGAAATTTGATGCTACTATTTAATACTGTTATTTTTAAAATTCTTGAAAAAACAATAAAAGCCAATTTAAAGCATGAAGTCTCAAAGTAAATACTGAGGTGTGAAAATCAGGCTTTTTAATTTTTTCTTTTCTAAAAAGATGCAAAATGCTTTTTACGTTTTTAGCCTTTTATTCATACGGAAATTCCAGTACTGCATCAGTAACAATGCATGAGAGAGATTTATTGCCTTCAAGCTGGTGACACCAAACATGTAATCTCCTTAAAATGAAAATGTAAAGATTTGCAGCACATGGAAGTTAATGGTATTGTTCCATTCTTTAGGAACATAAGCTCCTTTTAGACTACCTTGACTCCGAGACTACAGTTAAGATGACTTTCTTTCAGTCTAGGGCATTATGGCCTTCCATGCAATCTCCTTTACACTGTATTTTGAAGAGGACAAAAGCAAATACAACAGACTGAATATATTCCAAAATTTTCAAAGAAAATTATTATGGATTCAAGCACCTGTATTACAGGATTATATAAAAGGTATGTTGTACATAGAGTTGAGGAAACAAATACACTGATATCCCCAAGAAGATGAATATTTCAGCTTACATGAACAGTTGCTTATCACTTTATGCTACTGATCTGAAGTCAGCACAAAAAAATATGTTTTCAAAAGAAACACATGCACTGTGTCACTGTTAAGATTCGCAGAAGTTTCTTTTCCTAACACTCTGTCTCTCACTTTGGAATTGAAACTACTTAAGAAATGGCACAGACAAAAAAATCACATTAAAATGAAACTAAAGAATTACAATATTCCTCACATAGAGTTACACACAAATGTACTCACTGGTTATGTAAAAAAGTCTGGAATTCATTCAGGATATTTATAATTCATAAAATAACCAAAAATCATCCTCAGGATGAAAGCAATTTTTCAAAAGCAGTATTAAATAGCCAGACTCTGTGCTGCTCATAGCCATGCATGGGAAGAGGTAGATATATTAACACTGCATGAAGTGTCTAAGCCTCTTGGAGAACACTTCTGTTCATTTTTTTTAAACAAATTGTATTTAGCCATTCAAAATTTTGGATTCAATTTTTTTTCTAAAAAGACCTCAAGACTCCTTATTCATTTCATGTTTGCTGTATGTAACCTTCACTGCTGTTCATACTACCCTTGGGCACACACTTGAGTCCAGATTCATAAGCTAAAGACTACTTTACAGAAAGAAAAATATGTTTCAGTCACCAATGGTGGGATCTACTCAGCACTTTGATCCCCAAATCAATGTTAAGGTACCTCTTTGCATCCTTCTGTCACCTACTTATCTCACATATTCCCATTCCCTTCTAGGATCAGCCTGTCCCGAGCCATGCTGCAATCTCTTCCATCCTCTGGTACACAGTGTTAGCACCAAAACTTGATAAGTCTATGGATAAAGGAAGGGAAGGGAAACAGCTATGTTCATGGGAGTCTGCCAAACAAAAAGTGAAGTTCCACAACATATAAATCCTTTAGAGCATTCGCTGACTGGCCATCAAGAACAAAACACCCAGCTAAATCATTAATTCCAGCTCAGGATAGACAAGTTGTCAGCCAACCTGACAACACACAACTGCAATGTGCACATTGCAACTTCAAATTCCTTGGGCAAGCCACCAGCAATTAGAGCAGCATATCACTCTACTGCTTTTCAGAAGTCCCTCAGATGAGATTATGCAAGATGCTTATCACAGGCCAGCTCTACATTGAAGCTCCAGGTAACTTTGTTTGCCCTGCTCAGACTAATAATCATATTCTCAATTAGATGCACAGATTTGTTGTGTGTGATACACACCATACTAATGCCACTCACCTTGTAAACAAATTATTTTTAGCAATTACAATGTCAAACCCATATATTTAAGTAGAATTTTGATCACTAAGGATCAAAATGGCACTCCAAACAACAGCAATGAAGTCGTTTGTTTGAAGAGGATAAAACCTGCCTTCCAAATCCCATTATTTTAACAATGATCAGCCTTTGCCTTTCTGCAAATGGGCAAGGCATACAGAAAGATCCCAAACACACAAAGAGGGAGCTCCTGTTGCAATTTTCTTCACTTAATACATCCCACTGCTACAAGGCTGCAGGATGTCAAGTGCTCAGTTACAAAATTCCATCAGCTGTGAGATACTTCAAAATGACTTCACATGCAGGGCTGTTCTGGTAAGTTAATGTCACCTTTTCCACTGTAGATTCACCACTTATTGGACTCCTAGAGAAGAAAATATGACTGCAGACTCCCATGACAATCATGTCAGAGAATACAAGGGCTGTAGAAAAGACAGTGATACTTCAGAAAGAGAAAACCAATAAAAATCATGGAATGTTAAAAGCTCTCCATAGGATATGTTTTAGCATGTTTTTCATTAGTATTGATATATATCTTAATATAAAAGCTTATTTATACAAACCACAGTCAATAGCTGGTAGTAATTCTAGAAACCACAGGTACAGGTTCACTGCTTGAAAGAGTTTATTAGCCAAATTAGTGACAAGGTAAATGGAGCATTTTAATGCAGCAATAAAAATTATCATCCAACTGAAGAGTTAACTTGTCCATGACTTTAAAAGATACATTGAACTGCTGACTGGTAAATTGTATCTTTGCATAAATAAATGCTGCAGCAGTAAGCAGGAGACATTCAAGAGAAAAATGCAAGTTGGCAAACCTGTTTGGAATAGAAGATAGCACTATCTACAGCACAACACTGAGCTATCACAATCAAATAATTTTTTCATCATAGAATCACAGAGCAGTTTTTTAATTGAAAGGAGCCTTTTGAAGGTCATTTAGTCCAGCTCCTCTGCAAGAAGCAGGGACATCTTCAATCAGATCAGATTGCTCAGAGTCCTGTCCAACCTGCCCTTGAATGTTTCCAGGCATGGTGGATCCACCACCTCTCTGGGTGACGTGTGCCAATGTTTCACTAATTTAGAAGGACCCATTAATTTCAATTCTGCAAATGCATACAGTAAATCATTGTATCCTAGCTTGCCATTTGGTCATTATAGAGTAATAAGTCAAGTTCAGCAACTTGAAAGTAACTCTGTTCTTGACTCTACTACAGACATTTCAAATACTTACTTTGACAACTACCTGTCCCAAGAGAAACTGCCTAGATTTTATTGAGACTTATCAAAAGTAGTCCAAACTCAGTTTGTAAACAGGCAAGACAGAGAAGTTGAAAATACAGGTAAAAATATATTCACCCATGCTTGCTTTCCCCCAAACTATAATACACTGCTCCACCTGCAAAACTTTAATTGCAACAGCAAAGGCAAGGGTGCCTTATTACTCCTTTTCTCGTTACTTTGAGGGTGATGGGGGCAGTGATCCTTCATTGTACAGATCTGGCCCTGTGGACACCTGAGAGGGTGGTTAACCTGAGGAGTTACAGTAATATTTTCAGGAGGGACTGAGACCATCTGGTCAAGCAACATGGGTATTACAGCCTATTGTCACCCTGCAACATCCACAACCACCTTCACAAATAGAAAGATATGGGGTTTGTTTGGGGAGGAGGGGTAGATTTTTTTTTTTTTTTGAGGTTTCTGTGGGTTTTTTGGGTGGTTTAAAGTTGACAGCATGGTTCTTTACTGTCAAGTATTTTCAAAACCATCTAGTTATAAGAACTCCATCATTTCAGAAGATACCAGATACAAACCAGCAGTGGGCCACAGGATGACCAGCCATATGATCACTCCTGCCTGGGTGCCAAGCCAAGCAGAGCTGGGACTGCTCTCATCCAAAAGCCACACGTGTGTGTTAGTGTGGTGCCAACACCAGCCTAACCTTTACTCTGCATTTTAGTGCAGGGGTTTAGGTGTCTTAGCACAGGCAGAGTTAATGTGCAACTGTCTGAAGGTATTTATAAACACACTGCATCCACATGCACCACAACCTTGCAAAGAGTTTGGAAAAGACATCTATCTCCTTGATTGTTACACAGCAAACAAAGGCCCTACTGCTCTTGCTGACCTCCCTAAAAACCTCCCCGGACTGTAGCCCCCAATCCTCCTGCTTTCATTAGCAGACATCTCTAATTTTTCTAATTCATATTCAAAGTGTGCTTTTCTCAGTCTGTTTCACTGTCTAGAGTTACTACAGTCTGAGCAGCACCATGTGTTCTCTCAATCAAATCAGTCACATAGATCTGTTATTTAAAAACATGCAAAACCCCAAACAATGCTCTAGGGCTGAGATCTTGCCTGCCAACTTTAAGCCCAGAGTAATCAGCCCTTAAAAAGAGATTTACAAATGCAAGTGCTGACAACTAACTTTCACCCTGCAAACAGCAACACCATAAAACAAAAAAAGCTCACTAGAATAAAAGAACTTTTCACTGCTCTTCCAGCAAAAGTACAAACAAAAACAGATTTGAGTTTGGCTTTGTGTAGAATTCATCCTAGCAAACATTTTAGAAACTTTAAACACAGATTAAGTTTTCATAAGGCTAATACAGAAATACACTTCAGTAACATGAGAAAGCTTAAAATGTTTTCCAAACAGAGGTGCATTGCTTAACTTCAGCCTCATAGCAAACATCCAGCTGCAAGCCAGAAATCCTCTTTCTACTGTGAGAAAGAACATACTTTCTCACCATCTACCACACACTTGTGCACCCATAAGGATCACAACACCACAGCAAAGGGAATCAGAGCTACCACTGACCTCAGCTCTGCAAAGTTTTAGCACCTGCTGAAGACATCACATAAGACATTTATATGAGAAATAAGAGATGCCTTTTCCAAAAATATGCTACCAATTTAATACATTAGCTCCTCTTTAAAAGGAGTTTAACTTTTCTTTATTAGTTTCACCAGTGCTGTGAATAGCCAAAGCATATGTAATATGTCAAGAGTTAATCCTGTTCTCAGTCCCAGTAAAGGTGCCAGCTCAGATACAGGATGTATGGTTAAGCTTATACCCACAGCATCATCAAGAAAAACTGGAAAAACCCTAATCCTGAAAGACTGGAAGTTTCCCTCAGTGTCATAAGCACTGATACAAACTTTCAGTTTTCATCAGGTGGTTGGTTGAGAATACTTTCAAAGAAAGATTCTCAGCTGTTAAAGAGTTGACCCATCATCCTGCTGCATGGGGCACCTTACCATTCTGATGCTGAATAATGTCCTCTAGATGTATCATGCTCACAGAGAAAACCTGTGTTGAACTCAGGGGTTTCCATCTTTCCCTTCAAAGCAGGAAATGAGTTTCTTCACAGTGCAGATTTGACAAGCAATTCAGCTTTCAATGCATGGCATTATTTAAAATAAAATATACTGTGAAGAAGTTCCATTGCCACAGCAGATAAAATAGCTGTGAATGAGAAATCTAACAACCCCAAAAGCAGATCCGTTTGTGGCGATCTCCACAATCATCACTGTGCCTACATCAGTTGTAAAATCTCTATTACACAACAGCAATTAAAAAGCTGACACGATATAAATATTTAGTCACAGCATGTGTCTACAGAAGTCTTGAATGCACTACTGTTAAAAATCATCACAAGGTTCTCCATTTGTTTAACTGCTGATTAGCTGAACAGTTGGGGGAAAAGTTGAAAATTCACTGCTAGAGCTTAAGTGTTTAGACCCAGTGATTTATACAAATCTGTTGGACAAAGGTTTCAAAATGTACAAGCATCCAGTACGTGCCAGCATGGTGGCTGGAAAGTTGAGTTCAAAAAACCCGAGTAAAAACCATTGGATTTGTTTCAGTTTTCCTTCCTGCCAAGAAAATTACTTATGCCCCAGAACTCTCCAGAATAATGCAACTTCTGGGTTCCTGAAGAGGAACATGGACATAAGCACTGGGGGCAAACCCACAACAGAACACTTGGCAGACTCAAGGCACTTCAAAATGCACAAGGCAACCAGGTCTAAGCAAGAAAGAGTGTCAGAAGAGCCTAAACCTTAATCTGTACTTTTTTAACATCCATCAACAGAAAACACAAGCACAAATCATTTACAGCTGCTGTTGCATTGCCTTCACAAGTTTTTTTTAAAATCCCTTCTGTTGTTTATAAGGTTGACAGCCTCCAAAATTGTTCTGCAACTCTATTAATTATCCCTTAAAATGTAGCCTCTCCTCTAAGAAAGGCTGAAATACTAAATCTTACTATTTAAAAGGAATGCTGCATTTCTTTATTTAAACATCTATGAAACATTTCTGCGTGAGGCTTTCCAAGCAATTCACAACTCTCATCATTTCCTGAGCATTCTCACTCACACAGAAACCCATGCAATGAACAGCACACCAGAACTGATTACTCTGCAAGTCTGGAAATCCAGATCATTACAGTAATTAGCTGTTCAAAAGATGCCAAGCAGCAAGTCACTAAACAAAGGTGATAAAATACCAAAGAAACCTGATACTGGTAAATGATAAGGAGTCTGCACAGGGGCATACGAAAAAACTCTTTCAGCGAAGAGTAAGAAAAATGGGAAGAAGGTAAAGTTACAGTCTTACCATCTCAAACAAGATGATGTCAACTGTGCACAGAACAGGATGACCTCCACCAACAAAAAATTATATTTATCATTCCTGTACCTAGCCTTTTATGCACTGCATTTTAAGCATATGTGCTAACAGTCTCTCACAGAGTTTCTGCAGCTCTCCTGCATGCCAAGAAGCTTCACATGCAGTTACTACCTGACATGCACTCAAACATCACTCCAGAGATGGACCAAGAATCCTGTGGATCACATCCTCCCCAGTAATGCAATAAACCAGATCTTTAATGGTATATACTCCAACAAAAATCTTACCATTTAAGAACACTAGGAGTGCCTACCAAGCAGAAATAAGCCACTGGGAGGAATGTGCCTTGAAGACAAGAGTGATTGTGTCATGAACAGTTTTCAGTTTGCTTATGGCTTGTCCTCAGTTTTCAAGTCTGAAGCAGCACTCTCCTGACTGCAGGCTGAACCACATTACATTAAAAAACCCAACTCATTAATTAACAGGAGTTGCTTCATGTTGCATATCCATCACAAAGCCACAAGCTTGTTTTCCTCACTGTAAGTGGACTAACAGCACACACCCTGCAAGTTATTCATAAAGATATACATTCAATTTCTATTATAACTATCGTGTTAGATAAGATATTTATCAGATGAAGATTTCAAAAGTACCACACTTAATTAAAATTCATCTCTTGACTCTCTGATTTGTGCATTTCCTAAGAAACCCCTCAAATGGCAGAGTTAAGTTGTTAGCAGCTCAGCCAAATCATGACAATTCTGAAAAGCAGAATGCTAACTTCTCCACAACCCTGTTCTCTCTTGATAAGCTGAATGCAGAATCACACATTCTACATTTATTACCAAAGCTTACAAAAAGCAGAAAACATCCCACATTGAATGAAAAAGGTCTTTTAACTTTCTCAGGAAAGAGATCAGGAATTTGTTACTCAAGCAGATTAGGTGAATACCTTGAAGTATAATGATTTTCCACTACAATGCTCCATCACTTGCCCTCCCTTATATTTGTGAGCATTTGACTTCCTCCCTACCTCCCAGCTCTGGCAGAAAACATCACCAGCAAGAAGAGAATTTGAAAATTTGAACATCCCCTTCTCCAGTTAAAAAGAGAACTACACAGTAGTTGCCTGCACATGCACTTTACTTCTGTGACCACCACAAGAGCAGGAGAGGAGAGAGAACTCAAGCTGAACACTTGGTGGCATTAATCCTTCTGTAGGAAACCAGAGGAGCAGAGCACTGCAAACCAAGTACCTCAGTTCTGAGTGGAACTGAACAGCTTAGGTCCACATCATTCTGCTGCTGCTGCTGTTACAAAGCATCACAGGTAGTTCCTACACCAATTAAAAAAAGGAAGGCAAAGGCCACAGTAGCATGCCTGCAGAACCTTCACAACAGAAACCCCAGCAGATTGCACATTGCCTGTACTGAATTAGAGAGTGAAAGGACAGGCCAGTGCAAGCCACTACTCCTCTGCACTGAAATTATCAAAAAACCAGTTAAGCCTAAATACAGGGCAAACAATGCTTTAAAGCAGCTACAGAATAATAAGCTTGGAGTTGGTCCACACACTCTGCACAGCACCTCGTATCTGCCTCTGCTTCCAAACTACATTTGGAATACATTTGTTAAATGAGCCTAACCAAAGAGGCAGACAAATTTTTCATATAATCTTCTAAAACCAGCCAGCCTAAATAATGACTAAGTATATAAACCCCTTATACTTATGCCTAACATGGGTTAAAAGAAACTGCAGGGTGTGATGGAAGCTCCCTCCTTCGGCAAGATTTTTTCTTTAATTAATATATTTTAATAACTGATTAGGTTCTCATCAGAGCATAGGCATCACATATTACACTAACCCACTGCTCACATTAATTTCTTGTAACACTCCCATCCACCTGCATTGACCTGCTACACTTCCTAACTACAAGGCAACAGCCTGTGTTTCCAGTGTCCAGTGCTGTTGGATTCTGATCTGCAAACACAAGTCACAGCTGAGGCAATACAAAGAAAAATCTTGGTATTTTTACTAATATGCATAAATTTAACTGCAAAAATTGTTTCCTTTCTACACAAATATTAATTTTAGATGCTTTGGGGTGATCTTTGATAGGCTAATTGCCTTTTCTCTGAAAGTCAAAACTTTTCAATAACTTCAGAGATCTTTATGCCAACAAATTAGCAGGGAGACTGTTCCAGGACTTGAATGTAACACCAGTATCTAATACCAAATAGTGCTCACTGATGCAGAAATTAATTTTGTCATTTCATGCAAATGTTAAATGATAGGAAAAAAAAGATGGAAAGCATCACAAAAAAACATCAAGTACAAAACCTCACCTAAATCAAATACCATCATCCCTTTTGCTTGTCTGCAGTAACGTGACATGATTCAAAAACTGCACAACACTTCTGTACACACAGAAAGCAGAAGAGCAATTGATTAGAAACAGTTAATTGAATTGGCAAGAAAATTCAAGCTTGTCCTGAAGTAGATAGGGCAGGAGCAAATACCTGTTAGCACTAATGACTGGATTGCACAAAATATTGTTCATTCCTGTACTATTTTTAAATAGCCATTTACAGAACACTACATGATAGCTTAAACTTTTGAACTCTCAACATAGCCTGTACTGCTCTTTCCCACAGCCAACCAAGACACTACATGAAGAGATTAACATGTCTATCAGAACAAGCCACATGGAAGACTTCTCCAATATTTTTTTCTATGAACTATAGTTCTTTATTTTGACACACATTTTCAACAGGTAAGTTTACTTTGGCCCTCTGGACACCAAATTTTTCTTATCCTACCCGACCTTCTCTGAATTCATGCACACATGAGGAATTACTATGCGAAGATAATATCTCGCATAATAATGTATTTTCTTTGTTTCCCTTCCTTCTCCACATAACTGGCCTGCTCTCACTTTAAACCAATGAGGTGGGAGGTTTTTTTTGGTGTTTACTTTTCTTTAAAGTAGCTATTGAAGGGAAGTATGAGATTAATTTTCCTATTCCTCTGCTGAAGGAAGCAACAATTAAGCATGCTAAGAGCTCACACACAGCAGTGAAGTTGACAGAGACTGTTGCACCTTCTCTATGAGAGACAGATTCAGTCTAAGACAAACTGATTCCTGACTTGGAGTGAAAACTACAAAGATACAGAATTTTGCTGGATAACACATTCACCAGCATCTCAGCATGTCAGGCCCACTATAAGTAGACCTGTCATTTCATAAATTCTGTTTGTTTAACAGAACAACAGTTCTACAGTATTTTACTAGTTTCTTCACGTTTTTAAAGCTCAGAGGCAGCAACTGATGGTCTATTTGGCTTTTCGCAGCCCTTCAAAGAAACATTAAATCTTCAAATGCTCTAACACATGACCAGGTTCCAGGAGGTTCAGCACTTGCTTAGAGGGAAAAAGTTAAATGTTGTGCATGGAGAGTGTCAGTTTGGCAATACTGGGAACAACAAACTTCCTTGTTTCAATTACTGAATGTTCCTCCTCACGATTTACCAATACCAGCTCTAAGTTTTCCGCATTCTTCACTCCACTGCCAACCAGACTCCAGGCAGGACACTTGCCAAAGGTAAAGGAAACAACTAACCTAGCTCTGCTGGGGAGGAATTTATGAACATCACCTTCCTCAGAAAAATTCCAAAGTTAGCAGAAGCAGATGCAGTATTTTATGATGAAAGACAAGATTAAAAACACCACTTGAAGCTATAGGGTTAACATTTAGTGCCGTTCCAAGGGTGAGGTTAGAAGTCTGACCTTCTTTAACAGATCTTAATAGTCTTATCTTAGAATATTGCAATTACTTGGATTCCATGTTTCAAGTCTGCAATCAGTGTTGCACTTAAACAAGAGGAGGTCAAAAGCTGCATCTGGAGTTTGCGAGACCCTTGATATTCTTAGTACTTTAAATTATTATTTAAGACACGTATGTAGCTTCAAAGCAAATTTACCAAGTTCTTTATCATGACATTCTGGGATCATACAATAAACTCCTAATTCAGGGAAGCAGAAATCTAACACTAAGGATCTCAAATTCAAATGCACACAGAACTAGAATTCTGGAAAAGATTTTATGTAAACCAATGGGACAACCCTTACAGTCCTCCAGGAATATATTTTCCCTCACAACAGGCCTGAGAAAACTAAGAGAGGAAATGATCTATACCTACATAAAGTCCAAGTGAGAGGCATATATAACCAAATAAGATGTTGATAATGCCAGCGATAAGCAAAAAGGTACAGTGACAATTTTTGTCCTAACACAAATGCATATTGCAATCCTTGACAATGCAAAGGCTATTTCAATAAACAGTCATTCTGCAAAACAAACAACTTGGGATGAACTCCTCTCAAGCTCTGGGGTTTAGTTTTGGTTTATTTTTTGGGGTTTTTTTTATTTTTTCAGATGACTTCAAAAGCATTCATAGACCTAAAATGTTAGCTCAAGTTCTGAAACACATTCAGGACCAAATCTAAAGTGAAATTTAACTACTTACAGAAGGAGCATAATTTAACTTTAAGGTTTTGTAAAAGAAAAGGAAGTTTATGTTTTTTGCCAATGATTATTTCATTATCCTCTTTCCCAAAAATAGAATTTAACCCAAATAATCCAGTCATTTTAGTATTACTTCCTCTTTTAATAAAGGCTACCATCCTCCATTACAAGCTTCACTGAAACCAGAAGCAACACTTGCTTAGTTTTAAAACACTGTATGAAAGACTATCACCTCCTGGCTGCACATTTGTTCACAGTTAGAGCACCCCACCTTCCTGAGTATCACTGTAATCAAAACTACTGGTAATTCAGGTTTTGACTCACAGTTAAAGGATGGATTGACAATATTTTAGCTTTGATTTAATGACAATAATCCTTCCTTGCAAGTCAAAATAACTGGGCACAGGCCCTTCTAAAAATTCCACTGCTTCCTTGAATCCAGGCAGTTAGAATACACAAAGTTAACTAAGAAAATTATAATCAGACTATATAAAAAACAGACTATAAGCTAAGGTGCAACATATGTTCATTAAAAAGAGCCCCTTCCCTTCTTTATAGCATAATTATTTTGACATTTATTACGAAGAATTGGACAAGAAGCTTTAAATGTGAGCAGGGACACAAACCCAAGATCCTGGAGTGATGCCAAAGCAGACAATGATATTCTGACCAAATTGTTTGCCTTGCTGCTTTGAACAGCAACATGGTGAGCATTTTCTGTCCCTATCTGTTGGGCAGCAACAACATTGAATGGGAATGAAATTCCAAGATAAGACTGCAAATTCTGCACGTACACGTAGCTCAGAACTTAAAGTAACTGTGCCTCAGCACATTCTTCTTTTTTGCTCTACTTTTTAATTCCTAGAACAAGAATCAGAAGCCATGAGGATACATCCAAACATTTGAGCACAAACCCTCAGCACTAGGCTATGGAAAAGCAAGCTACTTTGGACATTGGCCTGTTGATTCATCAGTTCCTTGTTTGAACAACAGTCAGAGTCAGACTCTGTTGTGGAGCAACCTGTGACAGCATCACAACCTGTGAAAATACGCATATGGATACCAACAGTGACCGAAAACAAAACCATAAAGCTGCCAAGAGACATCACTGTAAAGCTTTCAAACCTTTCATTAAGCTTCTGCCAAATGAGATTTATGAAATGATTTTTTTTCTCCACGTAGTTACTATTTAACTAATATTTTGTTTCTCGGGTTTCCCTGTCAGATCACTGGCATTCTGTAATTATAAAATACTTTACTTGAAAACAGACTGCAGAACATCAGATCTGCTGAGAAACACTGATAAACACTTTTAACAGAATAACAGAAATCTACAGTGTCTTAAGCAAGTTTGCAATTACACTAACAAGACAGATGGAACTCTGCCTTATTAATAGTACCAATGAAGTATTCACCATTGTTGCTTACTTTGAGAAGTCAGGAGGGAAGGGCCAATGTGAAGATGAGAGAGAATTAACCCATCCAAAAGGAAAATATTGTTTAGATACTGGTGCAAAAAACCACAAGAAATCTAAAACTAAAATAAGGTGACACAGTATTTAGACTTCCAAAAAGCCCAGCATAAGCTTTAGATAAAATAACCACGTTCTTCACACTGAAAACTCAGTGTATTCCTGAACATATTCCATGTGAAGTTCTGATAGCATGTGAAGGTGTAATTTCTGAACTGCCAGTGTTTGCTGTTTTCAATAATGAAAGTGATACTGGCATTTTCAGAAAAGAATCCCTAACAGATAAAGCAGATAAAGCAATTGTATCCAATTCATCACAGGCCACCACGGTAGACAGTTGTCTATATATTTTCATAGGCATCTGTACTTCTATCTATAAGAGTAACAGCCTAGAACTCAAAGTTGTGTATACCTGCTACTACCTAAAATACATGTACACTGAACTCAATACATCTGTGAACTCTACACGGCCACAGAGGCAATCCAGAATAAACCTTTACTGTAGGATATGCTCCCTGGGACACCAGCTCCTTACAGGCCAGCAGCCTTATGAGAATAACAACAGAGCTGCTGGAAGTGCAGAGGTGGCAATCCATTCAGCTTATGAACAACTGATTCCTTTTGTATTACATCATTCAGCTACCCATTAAGGAGCTGGACTGACAGGATCCAGAATATGCATAGCCCAGCCCTCCATGGTAAATGAGAGCATTCGAAAAGATTAAGACTCAAAGAAATTGGTGATTCATCAGGGTGTCAAAAGAGAGCTTCCCCAATTCACGGCAATGTTCTAGGCCAAGCAGCTAGCCACATATTAGTAACCTCTGTCAGAGTTCCAATTTTGGAGTTAATTGCTGTTCCTGAAACACATACCCAGACACAAAATACCTGCAGCAGCACACACCACAGAATGAGCAGTGTCACGGCTGTGCTGTATTACAGTCACACCTAATCTGAGCACTCCAAAGGACCTTTGTTGTCTGCAGGTATTGCTCCGTAATGGGGGGGCAACCCCCTTCAGCTACACACACAGATGTGAAAGAGCAGGGATTTCATAAATCCTTGGCTCCATCTCATCACCGAAATTTAAGTACCACCAGCTGGGAACCAATTAATAGAAATTGTTTCTATCTTGCAATAGTTTTATGGAACTTGAGCAGATGAATGGATGTAACAGAAATCGACTGCTGGGCTCCTGTTTGTAACAAGTTCCTCAAACTTGTTGGTTGTAGACACATTTTTATCATTAGACAGTCAAAGTCATTATCCTTAAAGAGAATGAAACAGATTGTTGGAATAGCAATGGGTCTTCTTCAATCATCCAGTATTTACAGTACCAAAACATTTTTTGACCAGGTGAAATACCAGTTTTATATTCAGAGAAGTTGCTTCAGAGTGCAATTTTTGTGTTTGACTGTTATGGTACACTAGCCTTCCTTGAGTTTTGCACACAGGAGTTAATGCACAGGAAAAGAAAACAGAGCTTTCCCAAAGCACTAGTTTGAAAATGCAAATACAGTTAGAACTGGTGCCTTTGACAAAGCACATTTTCAGTTCAGGGGAAGAGGGTGTGCGTGTGTCTTCGCTTTTTTGAGGGATCACAAACTTTGAAGCAGTGCTAGTTTTAAGTTTTACATCACTTCCCCTCCCTAATTCAATTACTGGCTTCTGTGGTGAAATCCACCCGTCTAGATCTTGTATATGGACTAAAATGTGAGTGTTAATTTCAGCAAGTGCATGTCTTGCTTTCAGAACAACATCGCTCAAACACCTTTCCAGGGCCTTTACTACTGGAGTAGCTTTTATTCTCATCTTCCACACATCTCTCCACACATCATGGCCTCTTTCAAAACTGCAGGGAGAGGGTTAATTTTCTTCCTTACAACATCCTGTTTTGTAACATCCTGTCCTTCCTACTCATACCTGTGTGCCCATTCTGAATGCAAATGCACGAGACTTCAATACTCCTGTTAGCTGAACATCACTGATTACATGCAGGAAAAAAAATGCAGCCTGAGATTATTTTCTACAGTTACATGTAAGACTTAGACAAACCTCTTGTCCAACAATGTCATTTTGCTAGTAAATGCTTAGAGGAACAGAGAACCTTGCAAACCACACTTATTACGTCGTGTAACAGTTTTTCACATGTGTGCACACATGCACACACACAAATCACACTCCCAAAGCTTAATATTCTCCAGACTCCAGAATACATTTTTTTTGCTTGCTTCATCTCCTTCTGCCAACGACAGCCCCTGTGACACTGCATTTGTGAGCAACATCCACAGCCACCTTCGCACCTCCAAGGCAAGAGCGCTCTTCTTCAAGATCAATAAAGCCTTTGCAAAACCTGCTCCTTCCAACAGAGGCACAAGAAAAGGCAAGTCAAGTGCTTTATGTGCTTATTTGTGTGCCTTTCCTGTTAATTTACGAGAATGTGAATGCCTGATGAATATATATAGACGCCATGGAATTAAACATTAATAGCACTGAAGGTCCTAAAAGCCACCTAGTTTTTTTAAAAAAAAAATCAAACTGATGGAACACATCTACACCTAATTACTTTGTTTTTTGTAACTCCTTTTTCGCTACCTTTAAGCTGTCACTGTAGATTTGTCATGCACTGTGGTCACAAACATGCCTTTTCCGTGTCTAGCATGTGCATTTTGTGAGCTAATGTAATAAATATTTAACAAAGAGTTTATATTACCATGCCAATTAAGCTCTCAACTGATTTAAAGCCAAAGCCACTGCAAGATATGAGACTTAATAAGGGACGCAGCAACACAGCAGTACAGAACATGGAGATTAGACAAACCTGACTGTTTTGACTTTGCATTTCAGTAAATAAACCAAGGATTTAACTCCACTCTAATCGAAATTAAACATCATCATCAGAAACTGCCTACATGTTCTGTATGTCTCAATAAAACAAAAACCCCAAACAAAATCCCCAAGCCCCCATAACTGCCTCCAGTTCCAGATCTTCTGTTTTGCTCTGTAATGAAACAGATTTAAGATACAGCCCCACACCTAAGCAATGAATATAATAAAGACATATCAGTCATTTGTACTTTCTGTGTGTATTGGCACTAAAGCCAGCCACGAAAAGCAACCAAGGCAGCACATACTTGTGCTGACACCTTTATTCTCTTACAGTTTTTGTGCATAAATGGGTAAAAAAAAACCAGAAAAAATCACAAGGTAAACAATTCAATCTAACCTAGAACACTGTGTGTGCTTAAGGACCCGATTACATACAATTGTTCATTAACGAACATCCAAGTGATCAAATGTTTTCAATTAATTCATTCAAGCAAAACTTCTACCTCGGTTTGAATAAAATTATTTTTCCCAAAAATGTAAGACAAATAAAATGCGTGAGTAATTGTGGCTTCTGTATAAAGAGCATAAATGACAACATACCTAGAATAATAAAATTTTCTGTAGACATTATACATAAAATAGATACTGCTTTCTGTATGTGTATTATCAGGCCTCAGTCTAGTTTTCATTTCCCTTTCACTACCCAGAAAAAAAATTAAAAATATAAAAATATCAATGTTGTTCTAATAGCTAGAGTGATTAAGCTGATTAGCCCCATATCTTAAGAACTGACTTGAAGAAATGCTTACAAATCAGCAGGGAGAAGTGAAAGTTCAACTGATAAAAAGTTACCAGACCAGAATCAAAACCCAGGAGTTGTGAAATCCCAGCAAGTTGAAAAAAAATACAACATGCTTTGACCTTTGAGAATTTATCCAACCTGTAAAAACCAGATAAGTCTGACATAAAACTTTAACTACAAGACAGACCTTACAATAGCAATGCTTGATGCAGTACTTAAGAAAGACTCCTTCTCCAATTTTGCTCAGGATAGAGAGGCCAGCAGAAGTAGGCCAGAGACAAGATGCAGAATCGGAAGCCAGAATTCCCATGGTTTTACCCCAACAGTGACTCAAGTTTAAACAGTGGTTTTGAAACCAGCTCTCTCTCTGTGGCCACAGGCAAGTCTTAACCACTTTGCCTCAATTCGCTTACCTGCAGAATAAAAATAATTATACTTATCTACCACACAGGAATCTCACACAACAAACACTATTTGGCAAGTGCACATCTGTTTAAACTGCGGACAAAGCTACGTAATAATTTTGAGCACCTGGACAAACTGAAACCGAGAGTGAAAACAACTTCGCTGAGGCAGCTGCCGAAGGCCCAACAACAACTAAATCCTGGGGGCAGCGCAGCGCCCGTGTG